>JAHQCQ010007578.1:2028-17224 GCA_023539305.1 Ilex asprella | reverse complement strand
ACAACTCTCCCTCACTAATAAAAATTTCGTCCTCGAAATTACTTACCTGGAATAAACAAGTGAGGATATCGAGCTCGCATACTCTCCTACGTCTCCCAAGTTGCTTCCTCCACGGAGTGACTTTGCCACAAAGCCTTAACCAACGGTATCGTCTTTGTGCGTAGTACTTTTTCCTTCCTATCCAAAATTTAAACTGGCTGCTCTACATAAGTCAAATCCTCGACTAATTAGATCGGTTTCGAAGTCAACACATGTGATGGGTCAGGCAAATATTTTCGTAGCATAGAAACGTGGAAAACATCATGCAGCCTGGACAACTCCATTGGTAACTTCAGCCGGTATGCAACCTTTCCAATCCGCTCTAAAATGTTGTACGGACCAATATACTTGGGAGCCAACTTTCCTTTCTTGCCAAAACGGATTACCCCTTTCCAAGGTGATACTCGTAAGAATACTCGATCACCCAACTCAAATTCCAAATCACGACGCCGATTATCTGCATAACTTTTCTGTCTGCTCTGTGCCCTTCGTAAATTCTCCTGTATGACTTTAATCTGATCAGTAGTCATCTGTACAATCTTTGGACCCAATAACTTCCTTTCACCCACTTCACTCCAGCATACTGGGGTCCTACACTTCCTCCCAGACAAAGCTTCATATGGTGTCATCTCAATCGAACTCTGATAGCTATTATTATAAGTAAATTCAACTAAAGACAAATATTCATCCCAGTTACCTCTTAGGTCCATGACACAAGCTCTCAACATGTCCTCCAGTGTCTGAATAGTACGCTCCGATTGTCCATCTGTTTGTGGGTGGAATGTTGTACTAAACTTCAAAGTAGTGCCCAACGTAGTCTGTAAGCTAGGCCAAAACCTCGAAGTAAAGCGTGGATCCCTGTCAGAGACAATAGATACAGTTACACCATGCAGTCTCACAATCTCATCAATATACAATCTAGCTAACCTATCCAGAGAATAAGAAATCTTAATAGCTGAAAAATTAGCAGACTTCGTCAACCTATCAACTATCACCCAAATAGCCTCATGTCCTTTCTGCATACGGGGCAAATTACTCACAAAATTCATAGTGATATGCTCCCACTTTCATTCTGGAATCGGTAGAGGATTCAATAACCAAGCTGGTCTCTGATGTTCCGCCTTCACCTGCTGACATACTAAACATCGAGCCACAAACTCCGATATTTCTCGTTTCATACCAGACCACCAATAATGCTCTCTCAAGTCACGATACAACTTTGTACTACCTGGATGCATAGCATATGCTGAAATGTGTGCTTCCTCCAAAATCTCTCTTTTTAATCCTGCATCATTAGGTACACATAATCGAGAACCGAATAACAAAACATCAGCACTGTCAACAGTAAAATTAGTCTTCACTCCAGTTTCCACCTCTTTCTTCAATTTCTCAATTTAGGGATCATGTTGTTGTGCCTCTCTGATCCTATCCACCAGCACTGGTCTCAAAGTCAGCATAGCAAGTAAAGTTGTAGTCTCTCGTATCCCCAACTGCACTCTCAAAGATTTCAAATCCACAAATAAAACCCTCCGAATTACTTGTAAACAAGTCAATCTGTCTGATGATTTTTGACTCAAAGCATCTGCCACAACATTTGCTTTCCCTGGCTGGTAATGAATAGTGCAGTCATAATCCTTAATAAGCTCAATCCAGCGCCGCTACCTCAAGTTCAATTCTTTCTGGGTGAACAGATATTTCAAACTCTGGTGATCTGTATAAATTTTACATGTAACCCCATATAAAAAGTGTCTCCACAATTTCAATGCAAATACAATAGCTGTAAGCTACAAATCGTGAGTAAGATAATTGCACTCATGCGGTTTCAGTTGTCTGGAGGCATAAGCTACCACTCTACCATGTTGCATCAACACACAACCCAACCCTTGATGTGAGGCATCACTATAAACTACGAATCCATCACTTCCTGACGGAATAGTCAATACTGGTGCTGTCGTCAATCGGGTCTTTAGCTCCTGAAAACTCCACTCACATTTATAAGACCACTCAAACTTCACACCCTTTCGAGTGAATCGGTTCAGAGGCATAGCTATAATAGAGAAATTCTGTACAAACCTCCGATAGTAACCTGCCAAACCCAGGAAACTCCGAATTTCTGTCACTATACTCGGTTTCTCCCAGCTAACTACAGTATCAACCTTAGCTGGATCAACACATAGCCCTTCACCAGAAATGACATGCCCTAAGAACACAACCCTGTCCAACTAAAACTCACATTTACTGAATTTAGCAAATAATTGTCTGTCTCTCAATATTTGTAGTACCACCCTCAAATGTTGCATATGCTCCTCTTCACTACGGGAATATATCAATATATCATCAATGAACACTATCACAAATGAATCAAGATATGACTGGAATATTTGGTTCATCAGATCCATAAATACTGCAGGAGCATTAGTCACACCAAATGGCATCACAAGAAACTCATAATGGTCATACCTGGTCCGGAAAGCAGTCTTCGATATATCACTATCCTTTACCTTCAACTGATGATAACCTGACCGAAGATCAATCTTTGAAAACACCCGGGCACCCTGTAACTGGTCCAGCAAATCATCGATACGCGGCAATGGATACTTGTTCCGGATAGTCACCCTATTCAACTATCTGTAATCAATGCATAATTTCATAGTGCCATCCTTCTTCTTTACAAATAACACTGGTGCACCCTAAGGGGATACACTAGGCCGTATAAATCCCCGATCTAACAAATCCTGTAACTGCACTTTAAGTTCTTTCAATTGCGCTGGAGCCATCCTGTATGGAGTAATGGATATAGGACTAGTCCCTGGCACAAGCTCAATCGCGAATTCCACCTCCCTTTCAACTGGTAACCCTGGTAACTCTTTCGAAAATACATCAGCGAATTCATTAATCACAGGAAAATTCTTCAAGTCTGGAATGCCTCTCCGAGTATCTTTCACATAAGCTAAGTACCCGTAGCATCCTTTCCTGAGTAATTTTTTGGCTTTAATTGCTGATATCAAATTCCTCGGCTCAGGGCGTCGCTCTCCAAAGAACCGAAACAAAGGAACATGTGAAATTCTAAATATTACTTCTTTATGAAAACAATCAATGGTAGCATGATATGCAGATAACCAATCCATTCCTAGAATCAAATCAAAATCCTGAAAGTCCAAAGGTAACAGATCTGCAGGTAATTCTCTATTACCCACCTGAACTAGGCACTCCCCATGTACTACCCTAGCCGTTATACAATCACCCGATGGGGTAGCTATAGTCAATCCACAGTCTAACGGAGTAGGTGGTCTATTAACGTGCATGGTGAATGGCAGTGATATAAATGAACATGTAGCACCTGAATCTATAAGTACTCGTGCCTGTTGGCCAAAAATGGATATCGTACTGGTAACTACATCTGGGGTCGCCTGAGCGTCCCGCTGGGTAAGCACAAAAACACGACCTCCAGCCTCAGGTCCTCTAGGTCCACTGCCACCCACACCACTACCTCCAGTGCCACCTCCAATATCGCCTCCTCGGCCTCGACCTCTACTACTCATTGCCCCTCGAGACGCCATAGCTGCGCTGCCCGTCGATGAACCCTGGGTCGAGTACTGCGGACAATCTCTCTACATATGTCCTTCCTGACAGCAAAAAAAACAACGTCGTGACATAGCAGGTCCTGATCCTCCCGTAGGACAGTTCCGTACAATGTGCCCAACCTGCCCGCAACGATAACAAGTAATTGTACTTCCCCGAGTCTATCTTATCTCTCGACTCTGGGATGGGACTCCTGATTTTTTCTTACTTGCACCCTTCGGAAACATTCCCTTCCAAGCTCTGTTAAAAAAACCTCCCTTGGACCCCTGTCCACTCGGCTCATATCTTCCCCTTTTTGCTTGTTCACTTGCATTTTCCATTTCTTTCAAATCAGCCTCCACAATCAAAGCTTTGTTGTATAATTCTGAAAAAGTTATCAACTCTAGCATTGAAATACGGGATCTGATATTGTAATTTAGCCCCATTTGAAATCTTCTACATCTTTCCCCCTCATCGGCGACAACAGTAGGCATAAATCTAGATAAAGTGCTAAATTTGCTCTCATATTCCATCACTGACTGATTCCCCTGCTGCAACTGTAGGAATTCATTCTGTTTCTGATATCGATAACTCAAGGGAAAATATTTCTTATCAAAAGCATCTTTAAACTGCTGCCAAGTGGGAAATCTAGGCACTAAACCGGCCTCCCCTTCAGTGTACACCGGCGTCAATGCTCTCTCCATAGCCTCCCACTAGTACTGGGCCTCCTCTCTTAGCATAAAAGTGGCCAATAACAATTTATCATCCTCGCCCACTCTCATTACCCTGAATATCTTCTCGATACGTTTCAACCAATTCTCTGCTTCTAACGGACCCGCAGTTCCCGTAAATATTGATGGATCAAGTCTTTTAAACTGTTCGTATAATGTAACACTGGATCTTACTGGTTCCACTCGGGTTGTATGTTGCTCAAAGTATCGAGCGGCTACTTCCCAAAATTGTTTGGCTTCCCGGTCACCTTGTTCCTCTTCTACCTGAGGTCTTTTTCCCCTATCTCCAGCACGAGAAGATGACCCTTCTCCCTGCATGTATCACTGTAAAAACATGTGAATATGGCAATGGGTAATGATAACATGCAATATATATATTCCACACACTCACACGGACCACTGACACCCCACTTAAACAGACCAAACCCTAAGTCTACTGTCACACTAGACTCAACTAAACTACAGAATTATAACTCTAGCTCTGATACAAACTTAATTGTCACGCCCCATCTCGGTCACCCAATGATGAGATGCGATTAGGTTTTTTTTTAATAAACCTATTTACATATATGCATGATCTAAATTAACAAAACACTAATTATTCCAACAGGTGCAACAACACCACCGAACACCTTAATCAATAAGCATGATGGGAAAACTTGTCTCATAACCTGCACACATATAATACCTGTACCAACTGTTTGTTTCCAAGGTTATAGACAAATACAAATCCCACACCTCACATAGCATACATCACAAAGTATGCCTGTAGAGTCTGTTTACAAATATATACTATTACCCTTCTATAATAATCTCTCATAATATACAACCCAACAAAATAAGTACAAAATAACCTGAGTATTTTTACATGAACTTCATTGAACCATTCTAGACTGAACTCAATACACGAGACACATTTCAACCGACTGGACAGTGGACATATCTGAAATTTCCTCTACAATACCTGAAAAGGAGAAACTGTTGGGGTGTGAGCTAAACCACGCGCTCAGTGAGTATACATGTCATATATGCAAAAAAAATGATAATAATACACAGAAGTAGGTAATACTATGTAAATACACGTATCAAACAACAACATCAATCCAATTACACAAAACTCCACAACCATAACACATTCATACTACCCCTCATCGGGTAAACGATCCCACATGGATCCGTGTCTCCCGAACCTCCCGGGAACACCATAGTGCTAGCACACCACTGCACGCCCAGTGATCAGGCATCGACGCCACTGTCTCAAACAGTGCGTCACATTCCACAATACACAATACATAATACAAGGTATCATCCAATCACATAAGCACATAGCACATAATCTTGGAGAATGCTATTAAAATTCTACCATCTAACATAATCTTATAATAACATTTTCAAAACACATACAAATATACACCCACCTCAAGTGTACAGAGCTACGACGAGCCTCCGGACCTATCGATGAATTCCCTCGGTGTTTCTGTATTTGTTCCAATACCAACTGTCTCACCTAACACATTTGTAATCACAATATCAACATATTTATCACATTGAATAATTGTTTGTGCATTAATACATGCAAAATGATGCAATTAAAGAGCCTCGGTAACCCCAGTTTCCGCACCATTCACTCACATACATGTGATAAATAATATAGAAATTTGAGTTTCGGCGTTACCGACACCCATTTCCATCTTCTATCGTAATTATTGTGCAAGACCGCCACACTTAAATTTTCATATACTTTATATTTATGCTAACAGCCCCCTAATAAAATTTTTAAATCACTCATTTGGCTCCCCTAATTTCGATTCCAACCTAGCCCTCAGAAACATACCGAACATCTCGAATAACAATTTTTCACATTTTTCTCACACCTAACATTACCCATTATTTAACAACCCTTTAAGTAGACTAATTACACTAAATTAAACTCTCAAAATATGCTTAAATTTCACATAAAAAAGCTCATTAATTTAGCACAAAGCAACCCACTAATTCATGTTTGATACACTTAATTAAACTAACAAATAGAAAAATCTGTTTTGCCATTAAATTAACACAACTCATAAAATTAATTAAAACAGCCCATACACACATATATGTATATGTACATCTTTATTAAATATTGAAAATGACTTACCACAAGCTTTGTGCAAGACCCACTCTAGTCACGGTTTGAGCTAGAACCCACCAATCTCCTTCCTTACTTTCGGTTTTAAGAACCCCACACACATAACTCCCTTTTCTTCTTTTATTTTCTCTCTTGTTCTCCTCACTCTTGATTTCCAGCCAGAACACACGCACACACACAACTTCCTATGTTAAACACACACCCACACCTTTACTCTTACATTACACACACACACACATTACCCCATGCATTACACACACACACTCATTCAACACTTTTTTAACACACACACACACACGGCACACTCACACCCACACACATAAATTTTTATATAACTCACCACCATGTACTTGACACATGTATGAAAATATCTCATCTAACTTACTAATTCCACTTGTCTCCCTCTAAATTCCTAAGTGATTTTAAAATCGACCAAATACAATTTTTATATCCCAAATTCTATCCAATAATTAATTCCACATAATTACAATTAGTCCATATAATTATAATAATATGTATGAAAAGCATGATCGGGTCTCACATTATGTCTAGGATTGAGGAGGTCTCGAATGAGCAGAAGGGTGCACACGCGCAAGAGGGGGAAGCCATAATGTTGATGCTGAAACCTTTATAAGCTGTGATGGGCCCTTCAACTCTAAGTCTGTTAAGGCTGCTTGCGGGGTGGTGGCTTGGAAGGAAAAGGGTTCCATTGTTAATGGCAGTGGAAATTTTTTTCTTGCAGGATCTAGTTTACTTGCGGAAGCCGAGGCTATTAGACAAGCATGCATACTTGCCAAAACCTAACTGATCGCCAATGTAACAATTCTGAATGACTGCTTGAACATCATCAAATTAGCTTCCCCGTGGGAGATTAGTGCTATTGTTAATGATATTAGACATTTAGATAAGGTACAGAATCTTAGCCTTTTACACAAGCTTAGGGCCTATAACAAGGCAGCTCATTGGATGGCCGTCGCAACATTAAACAATTCACTTCTGTTGGATTGGATAGGTTCCCCTCCCGCCGAGCTTAAGACTTTTTTTTGTCTGATTATAATCAAAACTTTCTTACTTAATGAAATATGACTGATGCTTGGTTGTTCAAAAAAAAAAACGAATGTTTTCAAGGTCATCATCATCATCCTTTCTACTTCTTGACTCTTGACTTGGAGAATTGAAAAGTTTATGAGTGACTATTTTTTGTAGAAATTTTGAGAAGAAAATAAATGATCGGTAGGGATAGGAGGTTTTTTTTTTTTTGGGAGGGGGAGGAGGAGGGGGGAAGGGAGTTTGAAACCTTGACCTTGTTGGGTGTTCCTTCTTATGCCTTCTCATTGGGACCCAACTCAAATTAAAAGATATGTGCATGTGTGCATTGGAACTATGCTTTGGAAGGGTCTAGCACAAGCCAAGAATAGAAGACCTTTTGTCTTCCAAGGGGCTGATCAGCTTTTACACTTCTTGAGTGGAAAAATCTGTAGAAAAATAATGAGATGACAGCTTCTTTTGTGAGGAAAAAATGGAAGATAGCAGCTCATTTCTGGCTCTTGTTCAAGGCTCATTTCTACTCTGATTGAGCTGAAATTTCAGAGACATATCCCTCTCTTCCACAACTGGTTTTTGATGATACAAGTTCAGCCACTTCGATGAGATCTTTCTAGTTGCTTTGTATTGAAATTCACCTAAGGGTGAATTTTAATGTTTGGGAGCCAAGGATATATTTTTCTCTTGATGTTTGATATCTCTAGTTGTAACTAGAAGACTTGTAATCCTACTTTCATTGATAGTGGAGAGATTAGACCTAGTTTAGTCTCGTGATTTTTTCCTTCATCTTGAAGGGTTTCCATGTTAAAATTTTTTGTGTTCCTTGTTGTTGGTTTGGTTTGCTTATTGTGCTTGATTGTGGTTTTGGTTATTCTCCTTTGATTTTCACATAGATGAAAAGTCACTAGTTTTCCCAACAAGTGGTATCAGAGCACGGGTTGGCTTTGGTTTATTTTGTATGTAAATCATGGAAAGTAATGTGGGGCGTATGATTAGCTTCAATGAAACCAATTGGATGACATGGAAGACTAAATGGAAGACTTCTTGTATTGTAAAGATCTTTATAGACCCATATAAGGTGAAAAAGACCGACCCCTTGGTATGTTAGATGGTGAGTGGACCAAGCTTAATCAAAAGGCCATCGGATTTATTCGTCAATGGATTGATGATAGTGTTTTCCACCATGTCTCTACCGAAGATTCATCACACTCTCTTTGGCAAAAATTAGAGAGTCTTTATGAGAGAAAAACGGTCGTTAACAAGGCTTTTTTGTTTTGAAAGCTTGTTAATTTAAAGTATAAAGAGGGCAGCTCCATTGCGGAACATTTGAATGAAATGAAAAGCATTGTAAATCAATTTTCCTCCATGAAGATTGTCTTTGATGATGAGTTTCAAGCTTTGTTGCTTCTTAGTTCCTTGCCGGAAAGTTGAGACACCTTGGTAGTGACAGTTAGTAACTCCGCCCCCGATGCAATTGTCACTATGAGTCAAGTGACTAGTAGTTTGCTAAATGAAGAGACAAGAAAGAAGTCATCCGGTTCTTCTCATTCCGAAGCACTTGTCATGGAGAAGTGGGGAAAAGTAAAAGTAGAACATCTCAAAACCATGATAAATCACGAGGAGCTTCAAGTTCAAGGAAAAATAAAGAGTGTCATTATTGCCACAAGAAATGGCACATAAAAAGAGAGTGTAGTAAACTCAAGAGGGGTCAAAAGAAAGCAAAAGGTGATTAAAAGAAGCAAGAAGATACTACCGCAATCACTTCCGATGGTGACATCATTGTTGTGTGCGATGATGATTGTGTTAATTTCATGTGTCAAGAGAGTAGTTGGGTAATTGATTTTGGTGCTTCATTTCATGTCACTTCACGGGCTGATTTCTTCATATCGTACACTCAAGGAGATTTTGGATTTGTTCGAATGGGAAATGAGGGCTTATCTAAAATCATGGGTGTTGGAAATATTTGCTTAGAGACAAATGTTGGTTGCTAGTTGTTGCTTAAAGATGTGAGGCATGTCCCAGACATTTGGCTTAATTTGATCTCCACGGGGAAGCTTGGTGATGAGGGCTACAACAACCACTTCGGTGATAGAAAATGGAAGCTTTCTAAAGGTTCTTTGGTTGTGACTAAAGGGAAGAAAAACTCTACTCTTTACTCAATGGAAGCAAAAATTAGCAAGAGTGAAATTAATGCACTTAAGAATAATTCCTCCACTGAGCTATGGCATAAACTGCTCGGGCATATGAGTGTAAAGGGATTGCAAATTTTTTCAAGAAGCAACTCCTACCGGAAATGAAAGGTACACCTCTCAAAACATGTGTTCATTGTTTGGTCGGTAAACAACATCGAGTTACTTTTCGTAGGAACTTTGCATCTAGAAAGACCAATGTGTTGGATTTGATATATTCGGATGTGTGTGGTCCTATGAAAGTTAGAACACTTGGTGGTGCACTTTACTTTGTTACCTTTATCGATGACCATTCAAGAAAGGTGTGGGCATATGCATTGAAAAACAAAGATCAAGTGCAAGAAGTCTTTAAACATTTTCATGTCAAGGTGGAAGAGAAACAGAGAGGAAATTGAAATGCATTCGCACGGACAATGGTGGCGAGTACCTAGGACCATTTGATGGTTATTGTGATACTCATGAGATTAGACATGAGAGGACGGTTCGCAAGACTCCTCAACAAAATGGAGTTGCTGAGAGGATCAATCGCATTATTGTTGAAAAGATTAGGTGTATGCTTTCACATTCTAAGCTACCTAGATCCTTTTGGGTTGAGGCAATGCGGACAACAGTTGACTTAAATAATCTTTCTCCTTCGGTTCCTCTACATGGTGGAGTGCCTGAAAAATTTTGGAAAGGTAAAGATGTTTCATATGCTCACTTAAAAGTTTTTGGTTGCAGGGCATTCATTCACATACCCAAAGATGAGAGGTTTAAACTTGATTCTAAGGCAAAACAATGCATTTTTCTTGGATATGCACATGAGGAATTTCGGTATAGATTGTGGGATTCGACTGACAAGAAACTTGTTAGAAGTATAGATGTTGTTTTCTTGAAGATCAAACAATTGAAGACTTGGAGAAGGTTGAGCAGCCCGGGACTTATATTGATGATCTTATTGACTTGGATCCAATTCCTTCTCCTATTGTACATGATGAAAATGAGGAAGAGTTGTAGCCACTTCATGATGGTGAAGTAGATGATGGGGTTCCATATGATGTTGAGCTAGAAAATGAGGGGAATTTTCCAACTCAAGAGCCACCACCACAACCCGAGTTAAGAAGATATACAAGAGAGCGACAACCATCCAAAAGGTATACTTCAAATGAGTATGTGATGCTATCTGATTGGGGAGAGCCTGGGACTTATCAAGAAACCTTAAAGCATGAGCACAAAGATGAATGGTTCAAAGCTATGCAAGAAGAGATGAAGTCTTTGCTTGAGAATCACACATATGAGTTAGTGAAGCTTCCTAAGGAAAGAAAATGTTGTAAAATAAATGGGTATTCCGATTGAAGAATGATGAAAAGAGCTCTAAACCAAAGTACAAAGCACGACTTGTTGTCAAAGGCTTTGAGCAGAAAAAAGGAGTGGACTTTGATGAGATTTTCTCACCCGTGGTGAAGGTGTCATCCATTAGAGTTGTTCTCGGCATGGCTGCAAGTATGGACTTGAAAATTGAGCAACTTGATGTGAAGACCACCTTTCTTCAGGGAGATTTAGATGAGAAAATCTACATGGAGCAGCCCAAAGGTTTTATAACCAAAGGGAATGAGCATCTAGTTTGCAAGTTGAAGAAGAGCTTGTATGGATTGAAGCAAGCGCCGAGGCAATGGTACAAGACATTCGATTCTTTCATGATGGATCATGGGTATTCTAGAACCAATTCCGATCATTGTGTGTTTATTAAAAAGTTTTTGGATGGCAACTTTATCATTCTCTTGTTATATGTTGACGACATGCTTATTGTGTGTCAAGATTCTACCAAGATTGACAAATTGAAGATGGAGCTAAACAAATCCTTTGCCATGAAGGATTTAGGACTGGTAAAACAAATTCTTGGTATGAAAATTCTTCGTGATCGAAAGAATGGACATTTTTTGTTATCACAAGAGAAGTACATTGAAAAAGTGCTTGAAAAGTTCAAAATGGACAAAGCAAAGCCAGTTGGATCTCCACTTGCAGACCACTTCAAGCTCAGCTCATTACAATGTCCTACAAGTGAGAAATAAAAGGAGGAAATGTTAAAAATTCCTTATGCTTCAACCGTTGGTTGCTTGATGTACGTCATGGTCTGCACAAGGCTGGACTTAGCTTATGCGGTTGGTTTGGTTAGCATATTTCTCTCTAATCTAGGAAAAGAATATTGGGCAGCTGTTAAATGGATTATGAGGTATCTCCGGGGTTCTTCCAAGGTGTCTTTATGCTTTGGAAATGGCAAGCCTATGCTTGAGGGATTTGCGGATGCAGACATGACTAGTGATGTTGATTCCCGAAAATCTATATCGGGTTACTTACTCACTTTTGCAGGCAGGGCTGTTTCATGGCAATCAAAACTTCAAAAACGTGTTGTTTTATCAACCACCGAGGCTGAGTATATATTCGTGACAGAGGCTAGCAAAAAGATGTTATGGATGCGAAGATTCTTACATGAATTGGGCTTGAAACAAGAGAGGTATGTTCTCCATTGGGATAGTCAAAGTGCAATTCACTTGAGTAAGAATTCTATTTTCCATTCAAGATCAAAACATATAGATGTGCGATATCATTGGATATGTGATGTTTTAGAATCGAAATTGTTTCACTTTGTGAAAATCCATACCAATGATAATGCATCGGATATGATGACAAAGGCCTTACCCAAAGACAAGCATGAGAAGTGTAGAGCTTCGACGGGTTTGGTTGAATCCTTGGCATAAGTTGGGAGGGGGAGATTTGTTGGGTGTCCCTTTTTATGTCTTCTCATTGGGACTCAACTCAAATTAAAAGATATGTGCATATGTGCATTGGAACTATGCTTTGGAATGGTCTAGCACAAGCCAAGAATAGAAGACATTTTGTCTTTCAAGGGGCTGATCAGTTTTTACACTTCTTGAGTGAAAAAAACTGTAGAAAAATAGTAAGAGGACAACTTCTTTTGTGAGGGAAAAAGTGGAAGATAGCAGCCCACTTCTTGCTCTTGTTCAAGGCTCATTTCTACTCTGATTGAGCTGAAATTTCATGGACATATCCCTCTCTTCCACAGCTGGTTTTCGATGACACAAGTTCAGCCACTTCGGTGAGATCTTTCTAATTGCTTTTTGTTGAAATCCACCTAAGGGTGAAGTTTAATGTTTGGGAGCCAAGGATATATTTTTCTCTTGATGTTTGATATCTCTAGTTGTAACCAAAAGACTTGTAATCCTACATTCGTTGATAGTGGAAAGATTGAACCAAGTTTGGTCTCGTAGTTTTTCCCTTCGCCTTGAAGGATTTCCACGTTAAAAATTCTTGTGTTCCTTGTTGTTGGTTTGGTTTGTTTATTGTGCTTGATTGTGATTTTGGTTATTCTCTTTTGATTTGCACATAGAGGGAAAGTTACTAGTTTTCCCAACAGACCTTAAGAAGATAAAATTTTCACAAAGTAAGGAGTACCATTAGACCAAAGACTCATTGATGGATAAGAGGGGTTAATCTATATCTATACTACTATATAAAAAATGTCACAATATTAGTAACATGACTTGGTATATCAAAGATGTCACAATATTAATCAATTTTTACTGTTGGGATGCTATCAGTTTCCACTTTCTAGGCATAAACAGCAAGATATGCATGCCTGTTGGGTGGATGGACCATGCCTAGCTAGAATGAATCTTGTGACAGAGTTGGGGCAATGGTGATGTTGAGATATCTCGTGTGTGGCAAGCCTATATCAGAAGGGAAAACAGTAAAAGAGTTGTAATATATTGCTTCGACTCACTAATGTATACACAAACTTTTAAGATTGTTAATGTTTATATGTTTATATCTTTGTCTTACATCGGTTAAATTAAAAAAATTCACTACTCTCTTATACTATAAATCAACATTTTCATGCATATGGTAATGTACACCAAAAAAATATATATTTATAAACCATTTTATTCTCATGTTTCACAAAGATGATATTTGAGTTCTAAACATACGTATTGGGTTTATATGACGAATATCCCAATAATAGAAGCAAGTGTTGGGAGGCAGACAAATTGTCAGTCAAACCTAATATAATTTTTATTTATCAGGTGCTATCAAGGATCAAAATATTGTTTCGAAACAGTTAAAATATCTGAAATATTTCTGTTTCCAAGGAAGGCAGAATGAATCAGTGATGGAATCGAAATTCTAATACTTCAAGGTGTTCCATAATATTTCGAATTTTATTTTTATATTTCAATGCATTTGCACAATTATTTCGAAATGTTTCAAGAAATTTCAAGATATTTTTAAATATTTTGAAAAAACAATTCTTAATTTTTTTATTTTTTTCATTCTGTTTTCGAAATG
Organism: Ilex asprella; assembly: GCA_023539305.1. Lineage (NCBI taxonomy): Eukaryota > Viridiplantae > Streptophyta > Magnoliopsida > Aquifoliales > Aquifoliaceae > Ilex > Ilex asprella. The sequence goes on along the minus strand of JAHQCQ010007578.1, from coordinate 3,185 downwards.
GGTCGAAACATTTCTGAAACACGTCGAAATATTTTTGTTTCCTAGGTGACCAAAACAATAACTACAAGAATAAAGATCTTTTGTGACAAATTTTTTACGATGGCTATGTTCGCCGTCACAAAAGATGTGTTTAGGACAATTTTTTGTGGCGGCAGTGTTTGCCGTCACAAAAAACGTGTTGTATTAATATTTTGTTAATATTTGTGACAGCTATTTTTTCTATCGTAAATAGTGTCATAAACTCAAAAGAAATTTTTGTATTTAAGACATCTATTTTTCCAGCCTCAAATAATATTTCATAAACTCAAAAGAATTTTTATATTTATGACATCTATTTTTCCCGTCGTATATAATATTTCATAAAATATTAAAATATTATTTTAGATTAAAAAACAGTTTATAGTTTAAAGAAGAAATTGTTTTTAAAGCCACAGCTATTTTTCATGTTACAAGTAATATTTTATAAAATTACGTAATTTTACATCAAAAAACAATTTCTAGTTCAAAGAAAAAAAAATTAAACTTTACCAAGTCAATTTTTTATATCAAAACTAGGGTGTGTCAAAATATGATACGACCCGTTAACACGACATAAAATTAGTGGGTTTTAGTCTTCCTTAAGCAACCTGTTTAGTAAACGAATGGACCCGACACGATACGAGTACAAACGAATAAGGTATTTGTGAAGCTAATTAAAAGAAATGTATAAGATATGACTCGTTTATATACCATTTACATAATTGGACAAGCAATTCAAAGAAATATTGCTTGACCCTCTGTTGATGTATATTCTAATTTCTTTTAGTTCTTTATTGTATATATATATATATTTATATATATATATTTATATATATATATATCATTTCAGTATAGTAATAATAGTTTTATATTTTTTTCCAGATTTCACTGAGAGGGTAGATGGTTCGAGAAGGATGTTCAACTTTTTTGCATTAATTTCTTGTACTTATAGATCGTTATGGTTTATAAAAATGCATATTTTATATTTTGTTTAACTCATGAGATTTTTTTTTTTTGACATGAAAATATTGCTATGTTTTTATAAATGTTGGTAAAATTTACTTTTCTGTTTATCTATATATTAAATTGAGATTCTGAGTGTAATTAATTTTTAATCAATAAAATTCTCTCTCATTGTC
>JAHQCQ010007577.1:0-17237 GCA_023539305.1 Ilex asprella | reverse complement strand
CTAGTGCCTACGGGGGCTGCACGCCTTCCCCAACTCAGAGCCTTCCTTTTCTTCTTGCTCGTCCTGCCAATTGCTCCAAATTCGGGGGGAGTGAGCGAATAAAAAATATAGGACTTCACCTTATTAAGCTTGTATAAACGGGTCACCAAACTCCCAAATGGTAAATTAATCTGAGGCTTCTGTGTGTTGGCGAACTCCTTTATCTGTCCCCAAATAAACAGAGCAAAATCAATGGTCACTCCAGACATAACCGCATCCAATAAAGCCAATTTCTCCAAATTCGATTTCTTCTCAACACCCCTAGGCAGCAAATTGTAGTGGAGGAGTTTGTTCAACAACCCATATGAGTGTTTTAACTTCCCGCTCTGCACATTCCCCTTAAACAAGCTGGGGTCTACATACATCACCGCAACCAATTACTGTATCGACTTTGCCTTTTCAACATTATCGGGGTAAGTTGGCACATCATCGGGTGGTCTCTGGTAGTCCCTGAGGAGGGACGCAATGACATCAGGGGTCACTGCGATTATTTTTTCCCGCACCTTAGCCTTCAAAATTTCTACCCCACCCACATCAGCTAACCCCAGGGTCTGATAAAACTCCCTACACATGGATAAATTATACCCATCAACTGCCTCGAAGCAGAAATGCATACATGGTTTTGAATGGCTTGGACAACCTCATTCCGTGGAGTGAGGGACATAAGATCAAGATTCCGCTCACACGTCACACCCCTCTCACCAATCCAGTTCATTCGTGCCTCTAACCTTGCCTTCTTCCTTTGTTCCGTGGCCGCTTCGCTCGCCTCACCACCTCTCTTGTGACCAGAGGGCTCCTCATGTTGCAAAAGAAAAGGACCAGGTATTTTTGTTCGGACCATTGAGAGATTTCGAAAGAAAATGGAGAGAAAAGGGAAGATTTGGGCTTTAGGGGGTTTTCGGTGGAACAAGGGTTCAAGGGAATTGGGATTTTGGGTTTGAAACAAAAATGGAAGAGAGAAAATATGGGGATGTATTGGGTAGTCTAGGAATTGGGTTTCGGGTAAGAAAAAATGGGGGAAGAGAGCTTGAGAGAGAAATGGAAGAAGCTAGGGTTTATATTTGTGGTTTGAGAGAAGTCGGTGAGAGAGAAAGGGTTTTTTTAAAGAGGGAAGGAATGGGAAAGGGTATGAAGGCTAAGAGGTGGGTGTCGGTTGAGGAATAAATGAAAAAAAAATGGTTTAAAATAGGGGAAAATGAAAGGTCAGCCGTCGTATGAAATAAAAGAACCGATTAAACAAAATAGACTTAGACGGGCGTACCGGTATGCATACCGGTACGCAGCACTCCAGTAGGGTCAGTGTACCGGTACACTCAGCCTTAGTTTTTGAAATTTTCTGCTGAGTGTACTCCCTCAATGCTATCCACTTCTAGACATCCTCTACACCTCCTAACATACTCTTAATGATTCCTACTCCAACCTAAACATGTAACCTCCTTGAGAACCACATTCGTAGCCATCATGTCCAATTTATCAATGAAATTGTAATGCGATTTAGGACATTGATGCATTCAATGTGCAAAAATTAAATTCCACTTATCAACTATCACAATGAACACCCAAAAAATTCATTATCAAATTTATAATCAAAAAATTTCTGAATCATGTCCAATATCATCAACTTGAGCAATATTCTCCCATTCCACAAGCATGAATTTTCTAAGACATTCCTCATATGACTAGAACTAAGCAAACATGAACAAAACTATAGTCATAGATGCTAGTCCAAAGTATGCACCAACCATTTTAATTTCCAATTTGTGTGCAAGTGAATTAAACAAGTAATTTAGGAATTTACAAATAGAATTCATATTCGAAATGCTAGACAAACTCGGTTTCAATGCAAAATTCACCAAGGGACACACTTAAGCAATAAATGCACTCAAGCTATCCTGGTATGCACTCCATGTGTACATGTGACATAGAATCTTGTATCCAAAAATAAAGTGTTCACATGTAATCCAAAAATGAAGTTCATATATGATGAGCACATAATATTGCACATTTCATGGCCTCATTACATTCATTATAACTCAACTTTTGTATTTAATTACTTAGTGTTAGCCTATTTTATGAATAATGTTGAATTCTCGATGTTGCATGATTTGATAGCTTAAATGTTAGATTTTAGGACCTTGCAACTATGTTGGATGTGTGGTAATGGCATGGACACAATACATGAAGAATTGGAGGCTTAAAAGTGAAGAAATCAAGGAGGTATTGGTGTTTTGGAACAAAGGCACCAGCTGCCACATCACTGGGAAGCACTGCCTCAGTTGTCCTCCAATTTGACCATGATCTACTGAGACTCTGAAAAAGTTCAAAACATGAAAGTTGTATATCTGGATATCTTCTATATCGGGTCAAAATTTTAGCTCAATCCAACGGTTAGATCAAGAGTTATGCCATTTCTATCGAAGGTGGTCCAGTGCAAAAAAATAGTACCGGTACTAGGTACCGGTACCTAGTACCGGAACCACGAACCTTCTGGTCGAAAAACAGTCTGTAACTCAACTTTGAGGCTTGGGGGTCCCACCTACACATCCCCCACTTGCCCCCAACATTTTCTTACACAAGAGCAGGCATCCCTTACACATTTGGAAGACTTTTGAGGCTTGACATTTAATGAGGATGTGAGAGAAGTGGGCAGCCATGTGAGTTGCAGGCTATCTCTGTCCTAGCCTGTGCAACCCATCTATTCAGTCCCCTATTGATGGATGACCTTTCACACAGACCCTAGGGACCCTCATGGACGAAAATTGAAGACACACACTCCATATATACAACATTATTCAGCATTTAGGGGAGGTGGCTACCTAAGCTAGGAGTAGTTTTAGTGAGGAAGATGATGAATAGTGTAAAAGTTTAGATTTTTGGATTGTCTTCACCCATTTCTCTTGTAATCTTCAGTAAGACTTTTGTAAGCTTCCTTTATTACTTTGAATTTCATTTATTTCAAGTTTAGTTCAAGTTTAATTACATGTTCTAGTTCCTACCATTGTAGTTTCAAGTTTTACATTTCAAGCTTTTCAATTGGGTATTGCATATTTTTCTTCTTAGTCTAAGTTTTCTTGTATTAGTTCAAGTTCTATGTTTCATTTCCTCATTATGTCCATTTAAATTATGTTTGTCTTTCATTTATGCATGAGTAGTTAAGATTTAAGTTGGTTAATCCAAGGGAAGACCTCTTCATGGGGATTCCATTTCAACTCTTCTTCATTCCTCCCTTTTGAGTCAAATGGTTCGGTTTGATGGGGTTGAGAGTGGATGAGTTGGTGAGCATTTGATATCCTGTAGGCCTAGTCACGGGTTATGCTTAGATACTCACCAATTTCGTTCCTAGCTTCTCCCGAATCAATCGTTCATTCATGCTCAATCGGAGGAAGGCTTTGAGTTGATTTGGTATTCCCATTGGAATGAATCCTTTGGATTAGCCAACACTTGTTTTCTTGCATTTTCATTTACAAACCAAACACAAAACTCAATTACAAGATTTTACACTTTCTTTTCACTTTTACAAAATCACTTTCACAAAACTCCATTTTCTTCCTTAAGGAGACGACCTTGGAATACTTTCCAAGTAAAACACCGACAACGAAAGACTCCTTGCGATTGGGGAGCACTTTTGTGCACATTCCACTTTCTTGTCACACATATTCACATATTCTCATCGGCGCCAAAATGATTGACTGAGAATACCTAACCTCACTAACTCCTAATTACTATCCCTCAATTGATGCAATGTATGGACGGGAAAGAAGGATTTCTTCCCCTAGGGATAGTGCCAAAAGAAAGGGCAATGAGGAAAGGGAAATGGGAAGATGTAAATGTGGAATGTGTGTGCACAAAAATGCTCCCCAATCGTAAGGAGACTTTCGTGTGTTGTGAGTTACTTGGAAGAGTATTCCAAGGTCATATCCGCAGGGAAGGAAGTGGATCAAGATTGAAGTGATTTGGTGAAAATGGAAATGTAAAATCTTTTATCTTTTGAGTTGGTTTGTGAAGTGTGTGCTAGTGAGAAAACAAGAGTTGGAATTTCCAATAGGTCATTCTACTAGGTATACAACCTCAACTCAAACACATCCTCCGATCAAGCATAAATGAATGAATGATTTTCGGAAAGCCGAGGATGAGGCCGTGAGTATCTAAGCATAAACCGTGACTAGGCCTATGGTTTATCAAAGATTCACCTAATCATCCACCTTCAACCCGGTTAAATTGAACCATTGGTCTTTCAAGGGAGGAATAGAAATGAGTTGAAGTCATATGCCTAAGTAGAGGTTCCCCTTGGTCATGCCAACTAATAAATTAGCTAGTCATATTTGAAATGTAAACAATGACGAAATAAAGGTGCATTGCAATGAAATGAAATTCTAGAATAACAAAATACAATAACTTACAAGCTAGGAATGAAAGAGATGATAAACTAATTCTTATCTATGGAAAATGAAGAACTTAAAGCATTAATGGAAAAACATTAAATGAGCATTCAACTAACCAAACATGAAGGGAAAACAACACTAATGGCATTCAATGAACTACTAAGATCCTTACTCAAGATTACAAGACAAATGCAGTAGAAAAAATGCTGAAATCTGAACTTTCTCTCTCTAAAATACACTATTCATCATCTCTACGCTTGGGAGCTTCTCTCTCTACAAAAACTCTAATACCCTCCGGTCTCCCCCTCCTCCTTTTCAGCCCTTGCAATGGAGATCATCCTTTAGCAAAAACGTGCCAGGAGACAAGGGCTAGCCTGGAGATGTGATCTCCGTCAATAGGTAGCAGGTGATGGCTTAGATAGGGCATGGCAGGGCACTCCTCAAGACCCAGCAACTACATCTTCTCACTCCTCTCATTAATGCACTCTTGCAGTCAATGTCCAAAAGAGGTGTGAACACAATGAATAGTATTGTGGGCTTGCAGGAAGCAGGTGGGACAAGACATGGGGGGTCCACAAAAAAAAAACGGCTGAGGCGTGAACCAGAATTGGGCAAAAAATCGTTCGGGCGTACTGGTACGCGTACCGGTACGCAGCACTCTAGTAGGGTCATCATACCAGTACGTGTACTGGTACGCAGCACTCCAGCGGCCTCAGTGTACCAGTACACGTACCGGTACGCTAGGCTTATTTTCCTGATTTCTTGTTGTCTTCTCCCCTTTGGTTTCCTTTGGTTCTTCTTTCACCATAACTCCTCATGACTCATTTGAAAGGCTTTAAGAGGGTATATTGTACATCTTAACTTGCACACATACAAAGCTATAGTTGAGAAATCATGAACACAACTCCCAATCTTTAATTATAAAAAACCACTTCAATAACATTGATTTGCACAACAAAAACATAAAAAATATTGTGCTAATCACCAAACAATCAAATATATCGGTAACAAGTACAAGGGAGAGGGGAATCATGTTCCTTTGGGTCACACTACCTAAATGTTGACACCTATCACATTCTTTAGAGAAAGAGATACAATCTTTTATAAAAGAGGGCCAATAAAAACTTGACTGTAAAATTTTGTCGAAGTCTTCTTTGCCCAGAAATGGCCATCGCACACCTCCGAATGGAAAAAAGAAAGGTTTTTTCATTGTTCATTTTTGTATACATCTCTATATGACTTGGTCAGGGAAGTCCTTGAACAGGTACGGGTTGTCAAAGTAAAAGTACTTCATATCCACCATGAATCTTCGTTTATCCTCCGGCCTCCAATGCAGTGGCATTTCTCCTGTAGCAAGATAGTTACATATGTCAGCATACCATGGACAAATATAATGAATCAAAAGTAAATACTCATCAAGAAAAGAGTTAGAGATAGGAATGTGCTCTTCTGCATCATGCACTACAGGTTGGGATAAATGGTCTGCCACCACGTTCTCAACTCCCTTTTTATCTTTGATTATCAAGTTGAATTCTTACAGGAGGAGTATCCACCTAATGAGCCTCGATTTTACATCCTACTTAGACAACAAATACTTCAAAGTAGAGTAAATCGGTATAGACTATTATATGTGAACCAATGATGTAGGACTGAAATTTATCCAATGCAAATACCACTACTAGCAACTCATTTTTTGTGGTGGTATAGTTTATTTGAAATTTATGGAGTATTTTTATAGCGTAGTATATTGCATAAGGTCTCTTGTCCTCCCTTTGACTGAGCACTGCGCCGACTATGTAATTACTCATGTCCCACATAAGCTCAAATTGTGAGTCCCACTTGGGTGGTTGCATGATTGTAGATGAAATGAGCATGTTCTTTAATTTTTTAAAGGATGCCTCAAAATCATCCAACCAAACAAATGGGACATCTTTTGCAAGCCAATTGGTCAAAGTTCGGGCCAATGCACGAAAATCCTTAATAAAATGACAATAAAAGCTGGCATGACCAAGAAACGACCTGATATCCTTAATGACCTTTGGCGTAGGGAGGTTGAAAATGGCCTCAACCTTTGAATTGTCAACTTGGATCCCTTTTGCCGAGACAATTAGCCCAAGCACAATTCCTTTCATCACCATAAAGTGACATTTTTCCCAATTGAGGACCAAGTTTTTCTCCTCACATATTTCATGAAATTTCTCCAAGTTCTCCAAACATCCACTAAAGAAGTCATCCATAAACACTTTCACAATCTTTTCCACCATATCACTGAAAATTCCCTCATGCAACGTTGAAAGGTTCCAGGGGTATTACACAACTCGAAAGACATGCATCGGTAGGAAATAGTACAATAGGGTAAAGTGAAGGTGGTTTTATCTTGATCTTCCAAAGCAATATCAATTTGATTGTAGCTAGAGTGTTCATTAAAGAAGCAATAGAACAAGTGTCCAACTACTCTTTCCTATACTTGGTCAAGAAATGGCAAAGGGAAGTGATCCTTACTTGTGCACAAGTTGAGCTTTTGGTAATCAAAACATACCTTCCATCCTGTGATTACCCTTGTTAGAATGAGCTCATTCTCCTCATTTGCCACCATGGTGACTCTCGATTTCTTTGCCACTGTGTGAGTTGGACTCATCCATTTAATGTCGACAATTGGGAAAAAGATGCCCACATCAAGTAGCTTGAGTACCTCGTCTATCACCATATACTCCATGATTGGATTCCACCTTCTTTGTGGTTGTTGAGACTGTTTGAAGTTTTCTTTAAAGTGTGTACAAATGAGGGGGCTTATCCCCTTGATGTCGACAATTGTCCAACTAATTGCTCCCTTATGCCTCCTCAACATTTTCAAGAGAGCTTCTTCTTGATTCCCCTCCAAAGCTGAGCTAATCACCACCAAAAAGGTATTGTTATCTCCAAGGTATGAATACTTAAAATGGGAGGGTAATGACTTCAACTCCAAGATAGGTTTTTGCTCATCCGAGGGAAAGATTTTCTTGTCTTGATGTTGAAGCTTCTCAAATTTAGGGGTCAATTTTTCTACCCCTCTCAAGCTCTCCAATTCCTCTTGCTCATCAACCTCCTCTATATCAACAATCTCCCCTTCTTTTGACATGCACAACAGCTCCAAGTCCTCCTCTACCAAGTTATCAATCATATTGACTTTATGCACTTTCTCATCATCCCCAGTTGTTTATTCAAGTTAAAAACATTGAGATCTGTAGTCATGTTCCCCAATGCAAGCTTTATAAGACCGTTCCTGTAATTGATCACAACATTTGATGTAGCAAGAAAAGGTTTACCAAGTATGACAGGGATTTAGGAGCTTAGGTTTACAATCGGGGGAGTGTCAGGGACAATAAAATTAATAGGGAAGTAAGATTTATCAACTTGGACTAAAACATCCTCGATTGTTCCCCTTGGTGTTTGATTCATACAAAACTTTGTGTATTTTGTTGTTCTTTTCATCTCGGTTTAATTGTTTATGAAGATTAAAATGAGGAGATTTATTGTAATTGAGCGCGTCTTGATAATATTTGGTTTTATGCAATTAAGACTTCCAAAACAAAGTTTTGATGAATGGAGGTGAAGGCTAGCCTTGATGATGGAGTGGCAGCTACCGCATGACTACCGGTAGTCGCTGGCTACTGGAGTTGCAGCTACCGCATGACTACCGGTAGTCGTTGGCTACTGGAGTTGCAGCTACCGCATGACTACCGGTAGTCTCTGGTTACAGGAGTTGCTGCTACCGTATGACTACCGGTAGTCGATGCCCTCTGCAGATGCTGCTACAGCATGACTATCGGTAGTCACACCCCGATCTACCGGTAGTCGATTCTAATTTTCTCCAAATTTTGAATATGCCCCTCAGCTGTCTTGTGGACCCCACCATGCCTCCCTCCTGCACGCCTACATTACTTTTCATGATGTTCACACCTGCCTTGGATGTTTTTGGAGGCTTTGCATTAAATGAAGAGAGAGAGGATGGGATGTGCTGGGTGTGCAGACATGCTCTGCCACCCCCTATTTTTCCCTGGTTGCAGCATCCCTATTGATGGAGATCACATCTCCAGGCTATCCCTGGTCTCCTGGCACATTTTTAATGATGAAAGATCTCCATTGCAAAAAAGGAGGGGGTTGGGGAGAGAGGTGGCTACCTAAGCTAGGAGTAGTTTTAGAGAGGAAGATGATGAATAGTGTAAAAGTTTAGATTTTTGGATTGTCTTCACCCATTTCTATTGTAATCTTTAGTAAGACTTTGTAAGCTTCCTTTATTACTTTGAATGTCATTTATTTCAATTTTAGTTCAAGTTTAATTACAAGTTCTAGGTTCTACCATTGTAGTTTCAAGTTTTACCTTTTCAATTGGGTATTGCATATTTTTCTTCTTAGTCTAAGTTTTCTTGTATTAGTTCAAGTTCCATGCTTCATTTCCTCATTATGTCCATTTAAATTATGAATGTCTTGCTTTTAATATGAGTAGTTAGGATTTAAGTTGGTTAATCCAAGGGAAGACCGTTGCCGGGGAAGACTAAGCGTTGAGTTCGAAGGTGATTTTGGAATAGCATAAGGTAAGTCTCGTGATTTTCATCACGGGCCAAGGTATGTCGTCTAACTTATAAATATTCTGTTTTAGTTTGTTTTGTATTATGTCTTATAATTTTTATGAAAATGTATATAATGCCCCATATTATGAAAATGTGTGTGAGATTTCTGATGACTATGGGCTCACCTCTTGTATGTGCCAAATAAATTATCCGGTTCAAGACTTTGCATGCGAAAACTCTTACCCCAACCATTATGTTTCACTGAGTTATCTGAGTTATGGTTGGGAGAATAAACTGTATAATTTTCCATCCAATCTCACACCACCAAATGAATTCTCCTACTATCCAACATATGAGGACTCAACCGAACAAGCACTGGAAAACACTTTTTATGATTTTATGCAATACCAAATGAAATTCAATGCCCAAGTAGCCCAACAAATTTCTGAAATTGCAGATCAACTTAATACATTGACCAATGCTATAATTATGCATGATGAACAACATTTTGAGCATAGTCAATGTATTGAGTGTGATCCCCCCAATGAAATGTATATGGATGTTGAATCTCCCACCACTCTTGATTGTGAAAATTTTAATAAAGTTATCATCCCACTTGAAGATAATGTGCCCAAGGTCATTTTTTCATCTTTGAGTGGTGTTGAGATTCACGTTTCTCAACTTGGGGAGGGCATTGAAATGGAGTCAAGTGTTTTTAATGAGAAATTGTATTTTCCATTTGTTGCATTGCATAAACTCACATACATCTTGGTTTGGTTGAGACATTTTAATAATTATCCCTTGTATTGTTGGATAGATGGTCTAGGAAGGGCATTGATGCAACAAAAAAATTTTAAAATCAAAAAAATCCATGGGCGCAAGCTCATATCCGAATTGAAGCCGGATTGACATGAGCCCTTGTTGTTTTGTTTTCATGTACATAGTAGTTAAATTTATTTTATTGTTATAGCTTTATTTTTCAATGTTGTAGTGTAGACTTTAGCATGGAAGTTGTTTATCTCTCCTTAATTTGGACTCATTTCATTTTGAGCATTATCATAGACAAACTCATTGAATATAATGTGAGAGTCTAAGTTGGGGGGTGTAAATAAGCTTTGTGTGTTTAATTTTCTCTTTTATATTTATAAAAAAAAACAAAAAAAAAAGCAGAAACAGTACCGGTACCCCATACCGGTACACAAAACCTACTAGAAGCGAGGTACCGGTACCCAGTACCGGTACTGTTTTCCTGACATGCCCAAATTCTGTAGAGAAAAAAAAAGGGGGGGTATTTCATTTCTCATTTTATCTTCATTGTTTTCATTGCATGACTCTTTGTGCATTGAGGACAATTCATGGTTTAAGTTGGGGGGTGAGGTGCACCATTCACATGTTCCACCACTCTTTATATAAAATAATGAAAAATATGAAAATTTTAAAAATTTTGGTTTCAATATTGAACTATATTCCCCTATCCTGATGGTTATGGGATTTGTTATTACTTGATCTTCATTTTGAACTTTGAATACATAAGCACATTATAGAAGTTTATCCTATTGCCAAGAGTATCACATATGACGTTGATTAATTGTAGGAATAAAGTCATGAAACTTTCATTTGAAAATATGACCAGTGAATTGAACATCTTTAATGTGATAAAACATCCAGGCGAGGAGGAAGAAATTTGTAAAGTAGATGAAATTGATAGGATTATTGAGGAGAAAGTTAACACCTCTTTTTATTCCGACCCTCTACAAGTCTGTTTAATTAATTCTATTATTGATAGTAAAAATCTTATGTACAATTTTATGCTGATTTGTTAAATTCTTCGCAGAAAGTATCCAGGAAGGTAAGAAAATTTAATTGGGGACTTGAGCCTGATTGATCTATCCCCTATGAACTTCTTGTATATAGTAATTAGAACTTTGTTTTTCTTTTATGTCTTCATTTCTTTTGTATAGTTTATTTGTCTGTCTTTTATATTAGAGTCTTATACTATAAAAATTTCTCGCTACAAGACCTAATTAGTAATTTTCTATTTTCATCATCTTATATAGTAAGAATAATGTTTAATTTAAGTTGGGGGTGTGGGTGTGAATTTACTTATATTTGTGTTTTGTGTGTTCTATGTTTTTATTTATAAATTATGTTCATCTTAGTGACTGGTAGATGTTAAAGAACTAGATGGTGAGTCAATTTTTAATAATTTTTTGAGTCATTTTAAAATTTTATCTTAAAAATTAAAAAATGGACAAAAAAATATTTTGGTTAAGTTTAATTTTACTATGCCACTTTTTAAAAGATATATGTTGATCATGTAAAAAGCTAAGTATGTTAGAAATTTAGAAATTTTTGAGAGTCAAGCACAACTCCTCTGTGAAAAAAGTACATAAGCTAAAAACCGACGAGTGAACCGTCTTTGTGCTTGTGCAAAATGTGGTCGTACAGAACATCTGAGACGATATAATAAGTCTGCGGAACCAATTTCAGGACAAGCATTGGATCGTTTACAGTGGATTAGGGATGGATAGAGCAAGGGATACCCTGAGATGCCATCCTTTTCTGCTCCTATGTTAACAAGATACATGAGAAATAAAGTTAACTGTGTCACTTATCGTAACAACCCACCCTCCACATGGCATAATATTGTCCGTTTTGGGCCCACTAGCCCTCACAGTTTTGTTCCTCCCAGTACCCCTGGGAAAAGGCCTTATGTCATGTAAGGTGAGGGACTTACTTATAAACCCAACAACTTTGTCCTCGCTAACCGATGTGGGATACCAGGATCTCACACTTATGTTACCGAACCAGATAGTTCTGATACTGACTAGATATGAACAACAAAATGTACAATTTTGGAAATAAATGTAGATAGTTATAAATAAATGTAAATAACTATAGATTAAGTAGGAAAATCAGCAAATAAGAAATAGAAAATAAAATAATAAAATCCAATTCTTTGAAAAGAAAAAGAGTGGTTAGCAAAGGATTGTACAACATATAAAATTACATCTAATTTTGTGAACTGCAGGAATTTGTAGGAAAAATAGCACAATTGCAGAAAATCAGAGAAATAGTCTACAGTTACAAACAAAAAAACAGTTAGGCAACACCATTGCGGAGCTAGCATCCGGATGGCAATGCACTTTTATATATCTCCTCTAGACCAAAAATCGATCAGTTCAATTTCCCTCGCAAATCATAAAATTCGAAAAAGCCAAAATCTTCAAAGAAATAACCCTCAAATCTACTACATTTCACCGATTTTCTTCAACTCTTCTCCGATTATTCACTTACCCATAACATTTTGAAAATATATACCGATTCAAATCAACTGAAACAGAGTATTTGAAGAAAAATCAACAAAAAGAATTTATACCACAAGAACAGTAGCCACAAAAGGATCAACCATACATCTTAGTGGATGACAAAACATATAGAAAAATCTTTTTAGGGATGGAGACCAGCATTACTAGATCAACAAACGTATGGATGATTATGAACAAAATCAAGCGGAGCATTTGAGACTATGGAGGGAACAATTTGAAAGAGGACCTTCAAATTCCTAAACAGACTGAAGTTTTTACAAAAAAATTGCCCTCTTTCACTCATCTTTTACTTTATTCACTTTTCCTTTTTGCATTGAACTTTAAATTATCTTTTGAACATATTGTGTGTTTTAAACAATTTTTTTAATATGGAACTTATATTTTAAGTTAGGAGAGTTATTTCATATAATTTGCAGTTAAATTAGATTAATATTCTTATACTTTATGAAAATAGCCTTAATTTGATCATGCAGGATTTCCATATTGCAGTTATATATTATCTTAATATTTTTGTTTAAACTTACTCTTATAAGCACGAATAGATTTATTTTATTTTAGAAACCTTGTGAAATATTACACTGTTTGCATATATAGTGGAGATGTATAAGCAATTGAAGAATTTGAGCCAATTTCTTTGGAGAAAAATTCTACATCTACTTGAGTAAACATCTTCGCTTCTGCGTTAAAATTTCTTTGAGTAATCTCATTAACTTTGTTTTGATTAACACTTGTTAGATTATATTGTTTGCATTGTCTTTAAAATTCTTTTGTAGGAATTATACAGATGTATGATTTCTGAAAAATGATCTTAGGCCCTTTTTCATTATCTTTGAGCCTTAACCATTTGTTTTACAAAATTATATCCTTATTCAACCATGATTGAACCTAAAAGAGTATAAATTCTTTTTATGAAACTCGAAAAATACTCAAGCCATATAAAAATATATTAAACTTACCTTTGCTACATAATTTTCTTGTACCCTCTTTTAAATCAGTATCATACGGGAAAGATGGAAAAGAAAAGAAAGGAAAAGAATAGAAAAGGGTATTGGCCGTTCAAAGAAAATAAAAACCCATGAACAGGTTGAAACAAAGAAAAAAGAAAAAATAGAAAAGAGCCAAGAAGGTGAAAAATGGAAAGAATAAACATGCAAAGTTAGAAAAAGATATGCCACAATATAAAGGATAGCTTTTGAAGCCCATAGACGTCATTTCTTAAACCCTAAACCCGATTGTCACATTATAACCTAAAGAAAGTCTTTTTTGATTTCAGAAATCATGCATCTGTATTTGTCCTATCTATATATAAAAAGAGAATGTTCATAATATGTCTGATATAATGTTGATATCCAGTCATGAGATTATGTCAAATTTTAATTTTATTCAAATATTCATTGATTTGATATATTACATGTGATATTATTTGCTTTCTTTACAATATTTCAATCACATGTAATTACTGAGGGAGTAGTCACTATAACGTATATGTATTCGTTGTTGAGTGTATTTTAGGAAAAGATTGACATCAAGACTACCATGAAAGAGGGTAATATTTCTGGAGTGATTTTTGAAACAAAAGAAATCCTCATCATCACACACACACACACACAAGTTTTTATAAATATATCTAGATAATGTTATAAATAATGTGTGTTACTCTTATAGTGATCATAAAAAGGAAATGTTATAACAATAAAGAGGAATACTAATTTAATTTTAGTTGTGACAAGTATGAGTTATAAACTCCTAATTACTGAAGTTTGCAGGTAGCTTCAATGAAAACATTCACGAGACAAAACTCGTCCACTAGGGATCACCTAGGGGTTCAACGACTTGTTGCATATACTAAATGCAATCGTGAAGAAATCAACGAGAAAGATTTTACTCCTGTTGATGTTTTATTATTATTTAGTGAAATATTTTTCATAGTTTATGTTTACTAGGGACTAGTAAAGTTTAAGTTGGGGGTGTGATTAACCCTAATTAGTGTGAAAATTAAAATGATTAAGTAATCAATTTTGAAAGATAAAATAACTAAATATTATAAATTATAGTTTGTGCATAAATTAAAATTTTAAATACTTTATGTTTAAATTTTAGGGTCAAATGCAGGAATACCAGAGATTACAAGGCAATTTTGCAAGGCTTGAAACTACGAGGGACTAAAGTGCACTAAAGAAACATGGACCAATAAGAAGGTGACACTTGGCAAGACAATATCATGACACCTCCTTTAGGAAGGTGGAGGTGGGAGTTAGTACCCCCCTTGGCCGTGAGTTTCCCATTCCCCTCTATAAATAGGGGCCTTTTCTTAATTTTGTCCACACTTCATTCCAAGACCAACTCCTCTCTTCCAAAAACTAGTCGGCCACAAGAGCTTCTAAGAGAGAAATCCTTAGGCAAAAAGAGAGAAAGAAAAAGAAAAAGATAGATGTAAGTCGATCTGTGATTCACTTTTACCGTTACTCTGTATTTCTACATTTCTATCTTTTTATTCGAATAGTTAAACTGCCGCCACTTTTGTACCTTGACTGATAATAAAGGCGGTTGTGTTTCAATTGTTCTTTGTGAAAGAAGTTTTTTTTTTTAGTTGTAATGAATATTACCAGCACTCCTTGCTTGTCTGTAGCAATGGAACATGAGTTTTCGTTTATACCCTTCAAAATAGGGTAAACATATGTATAATATCTGTTAGATTATGAAAATGTTGATGTTTTATTTGTATTTTTATTTATATATGTATTATATGCTTAATGCATGATATAGTGATGTATGTAATTTTGGTGTTGTGCTTGAAATTATGTCATCAGTGTATCATAAGACCAGCCAGTTAAAGATCTACAGTGTTCCTACCTGTATCACTTGTCCTCTACCAAAATGCTGAAGATGTTTAACTGGTATATATATATCATAGATGACCTGTTGGGTAATTCAAGTATTCCTCATGAATGATTTGTCCTTCTGATTTGCTTGAATTAATTAATTGACACATCTATAACCAGCTTTCCTAAGAAGTTGTTGTGTGATTAACCCAAATTAGTGTGTAAATTCAAATGATTAAGTAATCAATTTTGTAAGATAAAATAAATAAATATTATGAATTATGTTTTGGGTGTGAATTAACAAAAGAAGGTGGAAAAGAAAAGGGTATTGGTTGTTCAAAGAAAAGAAAAACCCATGACAAGGCTGAAAAAAAAAGGATATTTGGCTATGAAAAAAAAGAAAGAAAGAAAATAGCCAAGAAAGTGAAAAATGGAAAGAATAAATATAAAGTTTTGGAAAAATAAAAAGAGGTGTGCCGCAACATAAATGATAGCTCTTGAATTCGACAGACGTTATTTATTAAACCCTAAACCGATGGCCACATTACATCCTAAAGAAAGTCCTTTTTTATTCCAGAAATTCTCTATCTGTATTACTCCTATCTATCTATGGAAGGGAGAATGTTAATAATATATCTAATATAGTGTTGATATCCAATCATGAGATTATGTCAAACTCCAATTTTATTTAAATATTTGTTAATTCAAATATTACATGTGATATTATTTGCTTTGTCTACATTATTCCAATCACATGTAATCACTGAGGGAGTAGTCACTATAACATATATAAATTCTTTGCTGAGTGTATTTCGGGAAAGGATTGACATCAAGACTACCATGAAAGATGGTAATATTTCTTGAGTGATGTTTGAAACAAAAGAAATCATCACACACACAAACAAGTTTTTATAAAAATATATAGATAATGTTATAACTAACATGTGATCAGAAAAAGGAAGTATTGTAACAATACATAGGAATACTAATTTAATTTTAGTTGTGAAAAATATGACTTATAAACTTCTAACTACTGAAGTTTGCAGGTAGCTTAACTGAAAACCTTCATGAGACAAAACTCGTCCACTAGGGATCACCTAGGGGTTTAACGGCTTATTGCATATGCTAAATGCAATCGTGAAAAAATCTACAAAAATGATTTTACTCCTGTGTATGTTTTATTGTTATAATTTTTATACTTTACGTTTACAAGGGACTAGTAAAGTTTAAGTTGGGGGGTGTGATTAACCCTAATTAGTGTGTAAATTCAAATGATTAAGTAATCAATTTTGTAAGATAAAATAAATAAATATTATGAATTATGTTTTGGGTGTGAATTAAAGTTTTTAATATTTTATGTTTGAAGTTATAGTGTCAAATACAGAAATATCAGAGAATACAGGACTATTTTGCAAATCTTGAAACTACGAAGGACTACAGTGCAATAAAGAAACTTGGACCAATGAGACCATGACACATGGACCAATGAGAAGAAAACACTTGGCATACTTAGAGCAAGACAAATGGACCAATCAGAGCAAGACATTTGAATCAATCAGAAAACGATCCCTGGCGGATACCGTAGGCCTTAACCTTCCTAAAGGCTCCCTAAACCTTCCCAAAGGTCCCTAGACCTTCCTAAATGCCCCTTGGCCGTTCATCTCCTCCCTCCTCTATAAATAGGGGCTGTTTTCTCATTTCTTCATTCAGTCTCCAACAATTCCAACATCCACCACACCTTGTCTCCATTCTCTACATACACCACCCCAAGCCTTCCTACCTTCTCTCCACACCAAAATATACTTTCCATAGACCAGCCCTTACTCTCCAAAACCAGCTAGCCAGACAAGAGTAAAGAGAGAAAAGAAAAGAAAGAAAGAGAGAAAAGAGAAAGAAATAGCCGGTGGGTGTGATACCTTTTCTGTATTCCTACTTTTCTGTTGTAATCTTTCTATTCGGATAGTTGAAGTACCGCCACTTTTGTGTTTTGAATGATAATAAAGGTGGTTGTGTTTCAATTGTTCCTTGTAAAAGAAGTTATCGTTTAATTTCAGTTGTAATAATGGCAACTACCCACACTCCGTGCTTGTCTATAGCAATGGAGCGTGAGTAGTC
>JAHQCQ010007576.1:0-17246 GCA_023539305.1 Ilex asprella | reverse complement strand
CATTCCAATGGGAATCTCAATTCAACTCGAAACCTTCCTCTACTGGTACATAGATGAACGATTGATTCGTGAGAAGCTAGGGACGAGATGATGAGAATCCAAGCATAACCCGTGACCAGGCCTATGGGATATCAATGACTCACAACCACATCCACTCTCAACCCAGTCAAACCGAACCATCGTACACCAAAAGGAGGAAAGACAATGAGTTGAAATGATATACCCAAGAGGAGGTCTCCCTTGGATTAGTCAACTAAGAACTTAGCTACTCATGGTTAAAGTAAAGACAACAATTAAATAAAAAGGCATTATAAATAAATAAAGGTTAGAACTAAACATAAACGAATTGCATCAATATAACCAATCTTCGACAAAGAATGAGTGAATCACGTTCCACCCTTCATGGCTTCGGTGAAGCTCTAGAAAAGTGGAAGAGTTTCACTCCTCTAAGGGAAGAAAGAAGCTCCAACAATGGAATTAAAATAAAACAAGACTTAAATTAAAAGAAAGCAATAATTAATTGGCGGGTATTCCACAACCAAGAGATGATAATATCATAAAAGAAAGTAACAATACAAAGAAAGCAATAACAACTTGGAGGGATGTCCACAATCAAGAACTCTAGCAAAAACTTATATCTATCAAAAACTTGTATCTAGTAAAAACTTATGTCTCTACAAGCCACAAAGGGGTGATATTTGATTAGCACAAAACTTTATATATTTTTAGGTGCTAATCATCTCATCTTGGTTACTTTTGAAGATTAAATCACAGGAGTTATGCCACTGGAAGTCTTAACTTTGATATTTCGTGTTTGCAGATTAAATGTGTTAGTAGAGGCTTCTTATGGTTTTTCCTAAGTTGCTTGTGATGATTGGAGGTGAAATGATGGCTTGTGGTGAGCTTTGGAGTGAAGAAATCAGGAAATCAGAAACAGGAAAATAATACAGCAGAAACCCTACCGGTAGACTCTACCGGTAGAGTAACCTATTGGTAGACCCTACCGGTAGGGTTAAGCTACTGGAGTAAACCCTACCGGTAGACCCTACCAGTAGAGTCTGTCGTTCTGCTCCTCCTTCTGCTGCTCAGACTTCCTGCTTTGAGGGTCCCACCAGCACTTCTCTCCCACTCTTCTAACACGCTCACAACACTGTACACCTGCCCTTGGACTTTAGAGCTATGGCATTCAATGAAGTGAGAGAAGATGTGATTTTCTGGGAGAAGATGGGATTTGCTGGGTGTGCAAACAGCTCTGTAACCACCTGTGAAGACCATGCTGCTGCAGCCAAGGATGGGGCACATATCCAGGCTACCCTTTTTGCCCCCTCTGCACGTTTTTGGAAGGAGGATGATCTCCAGGGGGTGGGCATTATGAAAGGAGGACAATAGTTATAGAGAGAGAGAGGCTCCAAGCGTAGAAGATGATGAATAGTAGATTCTAGAGAGAGAAAGTTGTGATTTTCACTTATTTTTCATTGCATTGGCTTGTATTCTCTTGTAAGGATCTTGAAAACTTCATTTAATGTCATTAATGCTAGTTCATTTATGTTAGTTCTTAGTTTAATGCTCTTTTCAATGCTTTACCATTAATGTTCTCAAGTTCTTCATTTTTTTCATAGATTCAAAAATGGGTTTTCATCTCTTTCGAACTTAGCTTGTGAGTTATTGCATTTAGTTACTCTAGACCTTCATTTCATTACAATGGACTTTCATCACATAGTCATTCTCATTTCAAGTATGAATAGCTAAATCTTCTAGTTGGCAAGACCAAGGGGGATATCTCTTTGGGCACACCATTTCAACTCTTTCTCTACCCTCCCTTTAGAGTCAAATGGTTTGTTTTGACCGGATTGAAGGTGGATGATTCGATGAGACTTTGATAAACCGTAGACCTAGTCACGGTTTATGCTTAGATACTCACCGATATCATCCTCGGCTTTCTGTGAATCAAACATTCATTCATGCTCAATCGGAGGAGTAGGTTGAGTTGAGGTGGCATACCCATTGGAGTAACCTCTTGGAATTGCCAACACTTATTTCCCATTACATCTTCATTCGCATACATTTCACCAACCAACTCTCAAGACAAAGGATTTTACATTTCCATTTTCACTAAATCACTTTTACTTGGTTTAAAACTTCCTTCCCTGTGGATACGACCTTGGAATACTCTTCCAAGTAACAAACGACACACGAAAGTCTCCTTGTGATTGGGGAGTATTTTTTGTGCATACACATTCCATATCTACATCATCCCATTTCTCTTTCTTCATTGCCCTTTCTTTTGACACTATCCAAAGGGGAAGAAACCCTTCTTTCCGCTCATACATTGCATCATTTGAGGGATAGTATTTAGGGGTTAGTGGAGGTTAGGTATTTCAATCAATCAGTATTTATAGGCAAAGCCTTTACAAACCCCAAAAATACCATTCACAAGCCCAAGGGATGACATTCACAAGTTTTCAAAAGTTGTCATTCACAATCTTCCAAAAGTTGTCATTCACAAGCTTCCAAAAGTTGTAATTTCACAAGCTTCTAAAAGATGACATTTGGATTACTTTAATCTCTTTTTGTTTATAGTTTTAATAATTATCATCTTAGAATTTGTAGTCTTGGCTCCTCGGTAGTTTGTAGTTTTGACGCATAAAACCCTGAAAAAATAATAATTAATGCATTATCCCTAATTCACACACTAACCTTAATAGGTCAATTTTGATTAGTTTAACTTTGTTTAACTAACACAATTGACCTATTAACTTAATTAAATCATGCATTAATTAGGATTAATCAAAGACCTCTGCCAATCTTTGTCCTGATTATCATCCTTAAAGATGGGAACTCCTGGGTTATATTCTCAAGGAAACTTCTCAGACTTCTTTAGGGTGAGGTCAGCTCAAGGGATGTATAGACCTTCTGTTCTCATGATATGTGTGGAAGCGACCTCAGCATCTAATAGCTCACTCCTAATACAACACTTCGATTCACTATGAGGAATGTTAAAGCACCTAATACCCCTATAAGGGGACCAAAACAGCAAGTAGAAGCTTAGGAGGAGGCTTCAACACTTCGACTAGCACCTTAACAAGCCCAGGCTAAGCAATTTTGCTTTAAGATGAGTTGAACACTCCTCAAAGCATGGGGGCAAGGAAGGGGAACATAAAGCAACATAAAACAAGGGAAAGTAGGATTACATTTCAAATCAAAGTTACATGATTAGAACAAAAGTTATATTTCTGAATACATTCAGAGTCAAAGCATACTGAATTTTAAGTCAGAATTACCAAAAAAAAAAAAAAGGAAAAAGGCCCTAAGTTTCTGAAGAAGGTGTAAGTGAAGGATTCTACAACTCAGCAGATGAGCCTTCAGTCGCAAGAGGCGAAAGAAGAGAGCTCTCAAGGCTGGCCGTTACAGAGACCTCCACTCCAATTGTGGGCAAACTTTGAGCAAGGACCTCATTCACGAGGTCAGAGGAGAGAGAAACAATAGCAGGGACAACAGCAGGAGCAGTTGGAAGCTCAATAGTCACAGGAGTAGAAGTTGTCCTAAAAGGGAGAGCAACAGAAGCATCCTAGGCCAAGACTCTAGTAGGAGGAATAGACATCTCAGCACCTTTTGGAATCACACCAAAAATAGAGGGATCTATGGTGCCTTCCTCACCCTCTGTATCGGACTGCCCCAGCTCCTCCGTAGTAGGGATGGCAAAGTCAAAGTCGAGGTCTAGGTAGGTCTTCTCATCTTTATGTTGAAAAGCAAGTCCTCCAGTTGCCCACGACCCTATCTTTAAGCTCAGCAATTATACCATCCTTCTACTTGATGGTAGTCTTTTGTGCCTCGAACTCACTGCAAAGGACACCATTCACCTCGGATAAAATGACATATTCCCTTTTTAAACTCTTAAGGGAGCTCTGGGCATCAAAAGCTTCCTAGCTAGCCTTGGTCCAGGCCTCAGTCTTAAACATGAGCTCCTCCCTGGCCATTTTGAGCTCATCCCTGGCTTTTTTTTCTCCCTCCTCAGCTTTATCTCTTGCTTCCTCTAAGCTCTTAGAGATTGAAGCTTGACTCTCTATCTTTTCTTAGAGATCTAACATTTGAGCTCGAAGGTCGTCATTGTCAAAAGACAGTTCAACAACTTTAAGCTCGTACGCCTTCAAAGCCTTGGCAAAGCTCTCTGAAGATTGAGCTCTGCCCATTAAGCTCTTCACATGGATAGCCATCTAGGGAAAGAAGGACAGCAGAGGAGGATTAGCATAAAACTACAAGGATGAGAGGGCGTATGAAAATATAAGGACTTACAGTGGATGCTCCTTGGAGAGCTGAGCTGAAGGAATCTTCGAGAGACATAGAGGAAACCCTTTGAACATCTAAATCAGGGAGGATAGAAGAAATGGTCTTGACAGCTAGCTCAGTGTTCTCGAAGAAGGAGCCCTCACACTTCTACACCTTGGGATTTGTCTCTTTCTCAGTCCCGGGTTTCATCAGAGATAACTCAAGAGTCTTTCTGGAAGGACTATAGAAAATAGTGTCAGGTTGAAAGGTGGGGGACCAACCTCAAAGCTTTCTTAACCTCAGATGAGGAAGGAGAAGACTGGCCTTGCTTAGGAGCTCGCTCGGAAGTAGGCTGATCTCTGGGGGAAGGGGAGGTCACCTTGACCTGCACAGCGCCTGATGATGAGGCCAGGATTTTGACAGTTAAAACCAGAGTGGAGGAGGGCATCGCCAACTTTTGAACCTTAGCTCGGGAGATTGGGCTACTCCCAGATCCGACCTCAACTTTTGATTTGTTATCTTTTTCACTTTTCTTCATCTGATCAATCTTCGCATGGAGCTCTTCTGGAGTAAGCTTCATCAAGTAAGAGCCTGAAAATTTAGAAGGGATAAGTTAGGAAAAGAAGGAGGTAAAAAGCCAAAACACTACTGAAAACGGATATAAAAAAAAAGAGAAAATTAAAAAGGTGTATTACCTGTCATATCATCAATGCTGGCAATAGAGATCGGGATAGGAGATTCGATCCTCACATCAGGGGGCTAAATCTATGCTTTACAAGAACCCAATGCCTGATGAGTTTAGAATATTTTTCAGAATTACATTTTCCCAATTTCAGCAACACCTACTCGTCCTCAGCACTGAGTTCGAGTCGAACACCTGAAGAATAGCACAAGAGAAGCAAAATCAATGAGATAACTTACTTACTCGATCTCGGCTAGCTCAAGTAGGGACTTACCCATGTTGTTAAGGATAAACCAGGCCCTTGGAATGGGGAGAGTGTCAATCTTATCTGCTGTGTTACATTCCCATTGTGAGCCACCCACATAGAAGAAGTGCTTTTTCCAGCCCTTATGAGAGTTCGGGAGGTCAGATATGACTACTTGGGCTTTGGTGCGCTTAGAAATATATAAGAAACCCTAAAAACAGTGTGTTTTACGTTAAAAGGTTCCAGGAGTAAGGGGATGGTGGGAACTCCAAGCTTGTGTTTCTTGAAAAAAAATGAGAAGACAGACAAGAACATCCCAAAAGTTGGGAGAGAGTTGAGATGGACAAACATTGAAATGCTGTAGAACACCCTTGATGAAAGGATGCATGGGAAAGCGTAGTACATTCTCAAAGGCAACTTGAAAGAAGCAAACCTTCTTATGAACTTGTGAAATGTACGGGGTAAAATCGTCTGGACTCCAATATTGAACCCCAGGGGGGAAACCGAAACAAGTACTAAGGACCTTTAGGGTAGATGGAGGTACTAAGGACCTTTAGGGTAAATGGGGTGAGGTCATTAGAACCCACACGTTCCGCAGCTCCGAAGGCAACTCCTATACCCTTAGCGCTGCCTGAGATTCCTACGCCGCTAACCTTAGTCTTGCCCTTGCTAGGCTTTGGGGGAATTGGAGGGGAAATTGAGGGAGGATCCTCAACATTTACCTCAGCGTCAACAGAGTCGACACTTGAGAAATTGTCAGTTTCATCTCCCACCTCTCCTAAGTCGATGTCCTCCTCGGCAGACCTATCCCCCAAGAGGGAAACAGATGAAGGGGTGGCTCCAGAAGAGGCAGACATGGGTGGACAAGAGAAAGGCAAACTAAAAGAACGGTATAGAGAAGGAACACTAGTTAAGCACTATCTAATAACCTTAGGGTCTTCACAATAACTACCCACCCCAAGGATTCGTACAATACCACACCAGTCAACAAAAAATGGGAGGGGGGATAAGCAATGGTCACGATTCCAGAAGTAAAAGAGCCGAAAAGCCCAGAAATGCAACAACCACCTTGAATTCGAGGGATCCAAAATGAAGAGATGAACAGAGGACAAGAAGCGTACCTAGATAAGGGAGAGCTCAAGACGAAAGCAAGGGGCTGATTTCGTTCAAACCACAAGCAGAAGTAGGAAAAATCGATCATTAGTAAAGCCCTAAGTTCGCCAAAGGAGTAAGGCAGAGAATGCATAAGGTTATGAAGTCAAAGGTCAAAGGAGGAGGATGAGCAAAGGGGGGTTTTTTAATTTTGGAGGTTCTTGTAGCCATGTGAGCATTTAAAGCTGGAAAGACGTGAGGCAAAACGTACGTGAGAATCAAGGAAATCGTGATTGTTGGAAACCGTCAAAAGAAAACTCCCACGTGTGAGTCAAAGACAGCCATGTGCTGGTTCATCTCGATTTAAAGAATAGCTTAGCCCTTCCCCAAGCCCGCTTGGACCAGGGACTGGGGCCAACTAATGATACCTAGGATAAATCTCAAATATGAGCCCATACTAAAAGGTTAGGTCAGGAGGTCGGACGAGACTCACAGAGTTCAGAGGTCCAGAGCTAGAAGTCCCCCCCCCCCCCCAGGCGAGATAATGGCTGGAATGATAAGAGAACAATTGGATGACAGCAAACACCTCTCGAGCGGTAGAAAGTTGGAATCAAGGCATAAAACTCTCAACCAAACAAGATCTTCTCTAAAAATCAAGGAGGATTTCAGGCATGAAAGACGAGAATCTCGGCAGACCGGTGGATTAACCAAGCTCCCCAACCGGTGAACCACTATATTTCTATCGTGTGCACCCCTTTTCCCTGAGTTCCCAAGGTATTTCTTAAACGACAACAATAGCCTTGTAGCTCCGATTCATATTGTCTCACGCCATCCACACCTTCTGCTCATCCACGTAAATTTACACCATCAGTTGTCTTGTATGCTGGACAGACTGGCCTTAAACATGCACATATTATGTTTGATGAAATATCTGAACCATGTATTGTATCTAATAACGCGATGCTTGATGCGTTTGGGAAAAATGGGGACATGGGTTCTGCTATTCTGGTTGCCTTTGCTCGTGCCAAACTCATGGAGTTGGGTTTGGGATTGTTTAAATCAATGTCCTGTGTATTTAAGGTTGTTCCAAGGATGGAGCATTATGGATGTGTGGTTGATCTCTTGAGCCGAGCTGGGCTTTTGATGGAAGCAAATGACTAAAGATTATTTGTTTAGTTTATTTGTTCGTGGTGACCAATATTTTTTGTTAGCTATGCAAGCCTTTATTATGATTTTTATTTCTTGGTTCAATTTACAGTTCCAACATATCATTTTTGGGTTCAATTTACAGTTTATTTGTTCATGGTGACCAAGTTTATTGTTGTGGATGGTTGAGTTGCTAAAACATAAATTTGTTTTTTGTGTAGGTTACGTGATTTGTAGTGAACTGGTGAACTGTCACAGGCGGAGCAATTATGATTTTAATGTATTTCATACAGTTTAAACTTAAATTAATTGTTATTTTATTTGTGTAACAATTATGGTGGATTGATGTTCATACTTTTTTGTGTTTTATTGTAATTGTTGTTGTAGTTGTTTTACATTTTAATGTTATTGATTTATTGTGTTGTTAAATTAGTGCATGTTATTTAATTAAATTGTTAAAATGATCCAAAATTTTTGTAAAATTAATAGTTACAAAAATTTTTACTCATAAGTTGGGTAGGAATACCACATCTGTCTGGTAGCGTAGGGTAAGAAAATTTTTTTTACAAAGTATCGGGTAAGAAGACGAAATAACATATTTTCTACCCGTAAAGTAAGGTAAAACTCCTAGACGGAATAACATATTTCCTACAATTTTTATTGGCAAAATTACCACACTTTTAACGAGTAACTTTTTAATATTTAATAACAAAAATTAAGGGTAAGAACTTTTTTCAGTACTGTTCCGAATTTTGACCGGGCGGTACCGAAAATTTCCCCCAAGATTGGTGAATCAAATGTATAAACGCAGTACTGAACATTAAAAGCTCTGGTGCCGCAAAACGAGGTGATCTCACACAGTAATAGAAAAAGGGTATGGACATGGAGGCACTGTAACTTGTACAACACCTTCAAGCATTTGACTAACCTTCCCCATATTTGGCCTTAGAGATGGGTCTTCTTGAATACACCAAATACCAACCATCATAAACCTCTCAAGCTTCTTCAAATCATCCAAAGCCTCAATATCATCTTGAACCAAATCCTCCAATGTTCCTTCCTGAAAGCAGTCCCATCCCCAAAAGAACTGATCCCACAAGGATCAAAGCTCCATTTTTCTTCTTCTTGGGTTCTGAAACAGGAGGACCAGGACTCTGAGTCTGTGGAGGAACATCAACTTTCCTAAACTTTAGAAAAGCCTTCGACTTAAGATTGGTGTCTTTTCTCCCATATGAAAGTGGTAGGCTCTTCTTCCAACCGCTATTGTCTCTATATATAGCAACAGCACAGAAACAATCTTTTAAGCAAGACTTTCTGCAATCTTTTTCACCATAAGGTGTAAACTGCTCATAATCTGATGATGGCCAATCTGTATCAATGATCTCAACAAAATCGTACAGATCTTCTGGAGAACCCAACTTATCTTCATCACAACTTTGAATGAAACTTGGTATGCAACTTCCGTACTTATCATTCGGGTCAAGCAATAAGTACCCCCGTGGGCATTCACAAATGGGTCTTTGATATTCGTCAAGTGTGCAAACACTGTTATACCCACAAGCCCCACGACCTTTACCTGCACCTCCAATAAGTCTGCATATATTTTGCGGCTCAGACCAGAGAGCTTTCCAGTTCGGCTCGTCCGAGAAATTTTTCAGGTGAGAATACATGACAAAAACTCCATCAAAATTCAGAGTCGCTCTAAGATAATAGTCTGAAGCTGGAGATGCCGGCTGTGTTGGATGCAGAACGTATCTTTCGTTGCTTGCTTCTTTTCAATACATACATGCTGCCCATCTCATTGAAGATCAGTTGATAACTAGCTAGGAAGCACGGATATTCGGTAAGGGGTCACCATGGCAGTGTCGGACACGTGTCCGACACGGATACGAGTGTCCGACGGTCGGATACGTGTCCGACACTTGTAGAAGTGTCCTGAACAATAATTTTTTTGGTTTTTGTTTGAATACGGCTTGAATACGTGAGGGACACCGCCAGGACACTGCGGGGTATTTTTTGTAATTTTAAAAATTTAGAGGGCCGAAATAAAAAAAAAAAAGAAAGGGGTGTCATATGTATGTTGGCTTAAAAAGAAAAGCAACAGGGGAAAGGCACACATCGTTCGATCGAGAGAGAGAGAGAGAGAAGAGAAGAGAACGAGAACAACGATCGAATCGATCAATCGAGAGGAGCAGAGGAGGAGAAGAAGAAGGAGAGGGAAGAGGAAGGGAGAGACTAACATGCGACTGCTACTGCTCTTCGACTCCGACTGTTACTGCTACTTCGCCTCCAACAGCCGATCGTTCTGCCAAGTTCGTCTTCTTGCTTTTTTTTTTCCAGATCTACTACTGACTGCTCTCTTATTTCTTCTGGTTTATGTGGTCTCTGGAGTCTAGACTTTCAAAAAATTTGATTTGGTTAGGGTTTTAGGGTTTTCAAAATTTGGGGATTTTAGTGATTTCAATCTTCTTGCTGTGTTGGTTGCAGCCTTCGGGGTTTTTTTTTGTCTTGGTCATCTGTGTTGCTGTCTTCTGTGCTAGTGTGTTGCTGTTCATCTAGGTTGCTGCCTATTGAATTTTTTTTTTGGTGTTCGTCATCTGTGTTGCTGTCTAGTGCCCACTGATTTTCTGCCTACTGGTTTTTTGTCTTCTGTGTTGCATGCTGTTTTTTTTTTTTTTTTGGTGGTCTTGGTTATCTGTGTTGCTGCCTAGTGCCTACTGATTTTCTGTCGCTGGTTTTTTGCCTTCTTTGCTGCCTGCTGGTTTTTTTTGGTCTATGTTGCTGCCTGTTTTTTTGTTATGTTCTTTTGTTAGCAAACTTGTGAACAGTTGCCAAATCATATTGTTTGTGCAATCAATCAAACCAAATCGACTTCTGCAATGATTTTATATTCTTTATTAGTTGATGAGAATACCCAAATTGATAGATCAATAGTTAAACTATAAAATGATTGATGCTTGGTTAACAATAAGTCAATATATGGTTTTGTAATTTCATTAATTCACCCCCAATTAAATCTTGTGTTGAGTTATTTTTAAATAAAATAATAAAATAAGATGAAAAATAAATGTTAAAATTTATACGTATTACTCTGTAATCTACTAAAAATAAAAATAATGTATTGAAAAATGACTTTCGATACTAAATTCTAACCCTTTAGTTACACATGATAATTGCAAGTTAGATTTAATGATTTTATTGATCTATCATAATTGATTGATTGGTTATGTGTGTTTTCTTGCTTCTACAAACATTGGCGATTAATTTTGGAGAGTTGAAAAGAATGTTAATCCATCAACTTTTTTATCTTTCTTATCTTCATTCCTTATTAAATATGATATTTTCTCTATCCCTCTAACTTTTTATCCTTCCAACTTTTTATCTTTCTATTTTTTTCGTCGTACTAAGCATTAAAGTATTGATACAATTCTTATTTAGTCAATGGAGTTTCGATTTGTACAATTTAATCCTTAAAGTATTGATTGTGTTTCCATGAGGGACTTTCATTCATATTCATCACAAATGTCAAACAGTTAGTCAAATTCAAAAGGGCTTTTTTGGTTTATCTCTCTCATTGTCTTCACCTACTACTCTAACCATAGTTATATCATTGATCCTTACCCTTAACTTATGTATGGTGAGGTAAACACTGCAATTAACACTGATGCAGATGTTGAAATTGATCCATATTATTCAGACTTGGATTATAGTGCTTATGATATGAATGATAATGAATTGAATGTAAAAAATGTGGACATAAATGCAAAAAATGTTGAAAGTGAGATGAGTTAAAAAAAATACAATTTTGACAACTTAATTGCAAATGAAATTAACTTTATTTATGTGATGAAAGATATTTTCAAGTGGACAGCTCTTTCTTGGACTAGTATGTTTGGAGAAATAATCTATAATATAAAATAAGGTAGGTTTCAATAAGTTTATCCAATGGTCTTAAATAGACTCATCTAACGGTCGCCAACATCCTTCTCAGAACTATTCATATTACACTTTACATTCAGGCACATGTTACCCCTAGTTTGTGTGTGTGTGTGTGTGTATATATACTTAATCCTATGCATAAATCATATTATAAGATGAATGTATAATGCATACACATGAACATGGATTTATTTGGATACATATATAATAATATACATATACATGCACTTTATTTCATGTATGACTTATATGCATGAATTGATCATTATTTTGTGTATACATGCATGATTTGGATACATGAATTCTAGAAAGTTTTAAGAGCCTATAATTACGACCTCTAAAAATGTGCATTTGGAGTTTTTGAATAATCATCCAACACTGAAAGCAATACTATACACATTTGAGAGCTGAAAGCCAAAGAAATGTATTCTTATTGGTAGAACTTTGAACTTAACCACTTATGCAGAGTTGGTTATAGTCGTATGACTCGGATTGTTATATCCTGGAGGAGAAAAATCAAATGAGAAAATCTGCTACATCGAATGAGGAATTTGCCATCCATAGAGGGTTTTGATCTCCTTTATTTGGATACATATATAATTAGATACATATACATGTGCTTTGCTTTTCAATTTATGCAATTACACCAACAACAAGTAATGAGTTGTGTCATATTGGGATTCTTTTGTGCTTGAGTTTTGTTGTGCTAAAATTAACTCAATTTATCCATGATCAATGTTCTTTTGTTGAATTTATATCAAGTATAGGCCGATGAAATTTAATTTATACTAATAGGTGTATGCGTGCATTGCACGTAAATTATTTAGAGTAAAGCTATATGATAGCAAATAAACTTCAACAACAAATTGTAACATGTTGATTATGGAATATATGACCAATCATGACTAAAAATAATAACATAAAATTGAAATGGATGTTATTTTCCATGAGCCCATCCGTCACATGGTACATATGCATAACCTAAAAAACACAACAATCTATTCAAGCCCGACTGACATTACCTGTTAGAGTAATTATCATGATTACAACTCAAGTTGAGATAGTCACCAAAGATAAAACACATTATAGGAAGGAAAAATTTTCAACAAATGGGTAACGCAAATGTGCCCATTAATGTTGTGTATATGTTGCAAAAAAAAAAATGCACAGGAAATACCTGACTTCCACTCCTTGTAACAGACTATATCACAAAGTAAATATAAAGAAACTTAGCTGGGTAGACTAAAGGTCATGTGTCGCCTTCCAAGTTCATGTAATTTCCGTCTCCTTTAGACACTTGCTAACTTGTTCTCAATCAAAATTGAAATCAAAATAAGCGTGTGGCCAACGACAACTATTTCCATGAGCACATCCAATAAATAATTATATAGAACACAATTCTTCTTCAATAATCATAAACATGAAAGAAAACAAACTACGAACTTATAATCACAACAAAGCAATCCAAACAAAATCACTACCAAAGAGCAACTATAATTGAGAGAGAAGAAAAAAATCAAAGTCAAAATTCAAGTTATTTGTGCAAAGCACTATTGTGACATAAGAATGGAAAATCGAAGTAAGTACTAAAAATTAAACTGCAAAGAGATGATCTTCTTTTATGATATAATAGTATTGAAACCTGAAAATAAGAGTACAGGAATGCTCCACTTTAACAACACAACAATATCACATTTATCTTGGCCATCTTTCCAACATTCAATTATCAATATCAAGGAATCTCCTGAGCAAAGGCACAATGGATCTAAAGAGCATGAGAGTTGGACAACTTCTCAATGGCCTTACCGACACATTTGCTTCAATGTTAATTTGCAATACAACTACTGAACAAGAATCCCATACACAGATTCATTAAGAGGTTCATCAATTCACCAATTATTCAAAAATTATAAAGTTCAAGTATTTGAAGGCTTATTGTGTAATTTCACCACAAAAAATGAGTTAATCGCTAAGAAATCATAAAAATTCAACATCATGAGATATACTTGAAATTCAAGTATCATAAACAAGAAACAATAAAATAAAGACCCATAAGAGGCCAAAATCAAATTGTCGTACATGCACACAATGATTTCTTGAATTTAATTCACCGAAACGAAACCTTGTAAATTGCAAGCTAAAATTGACCCAAAAAAGGAAAAAAAATGAGAATTAAGGAAAAGGAAAAGGAAAATATAAAGATAGGAAGAATGTAGAAAATGTGGCTCATCGATTAGTGTATGTAAGTGTCGAAGAGGAGGAATGTTTCTTTGTTTTTACATTTCTGTTTTCCCATGCTTGATTCACCCATGCTGGTTGAGATTACATGCCTAGGATTTCTCACATAACTTCGGAGACAATAACCCCATGTACTCAACTTGGGCTTTTGATTTGAAAATCCATACCTGTAATTCTGAAACCAGTGAGTTAGTCAAGGTTATGTCTAGGTTAAGAAGCAGTGAAAAATAAATAGTTGGGTACACAAAACTATATGCTAGATGCATACGTAAGTAATTGCTGTGGAGATTATTCTCCAATGAGGGATATCTTCGTGCATGTGGTGACGCCAAGGGTATGGCCTAAATCTTCCTTCTATTGGCAACCATCTTTATTAAGAAGTCAACTAGTAATTTTTTTTTTTTTGCACATGGGAAAAGGTAGACAAACAATGAGTACCATAATTTTCTAATGAACTTTAAGATATGCTTGCAACCTACTAATTTTTTCCCATCATCTAATGTTGAGCATACTCATCTCCCTTGAAAATGCAACATTCAACTATATGCGCAGATATCAGACTTTGCTCAACAACATTGTTTAGCTAGTTCTCATAAATGCAATCTAACAAACAAATATCAAGTTTTTTTTAATTGTTAAGAGATTCCATTAACTGAAAGAGAAGTGCATGCATGCCATATAGCCTACAGATAATTACAACTAATTACAAAGTACTGAAAAAAGGACATGAAGAAAAGGTAAAAGAATTGTAGATCATCTTGCCTTAATGTAGATGACCTGCCATCTCCAAAGGTATTACAAGAGAAAAAAACGTAGAAAAATGGAAAGAAACTCTAAAGCATAAATTAAAGATAGCAGAAGAACAAATTAAAGATACTATTTAAAAAACTTAGCAAATCGAATGGAAAAAAATGCAGGTAGCTGTCCGTTTATGCAACCAAGAAGAATAAAAAATTCATGTAGACTGTACGAACCCTGATTTGTCAGTGCATAATCATAAAGTAGCAACAAAATAAATTAAAGCAGCTCAAAATGTTTGACCAGATACAAGCTCAATCAACCACTAAACCAGAAAGGGGGTGAGAGATGGTGAACCATGAAGTCCCAGCCGATCCGGCGATTCATTGTCATTGTGGGGTAGCAAAGGACGGATCTATTAGTAGGCTAAGGTGGGCTAAAGCCCAGAGTAAAAAAAATAAAAAAATTACCACTAAGTACCAGCCCACCCCCCCAAAAAAATCTCATCCAACCCAACCTAGCCCACCTGCAAACCTTCCCCAAATCAGTCGGTCACTTCCCCAAATCTCCAGGAAAGCAACGACTGCAACACACAGGCAACGAGATGGCGAGTCACTTCCCCAAATCCCCGCCTCTCTCTAACACAGGCGGCAAGACGGCGAGTCAATTCCCCAAATCCTTCCATCAAATCTCTCTCTCTAGAGTCTAGTCTGTTCAGAAATATCACACAGTTATGAGGATCAAGAAAGGTTTTCCACCATCTTCTCTCTCTTTAGTCTCTGACTTAGATCCTCAACACCACCGGTCACCGGTGGTGCAATAGCACCACCTACCTGCAAGAAAATTTATAATCCAAGTCACAAGAATTGAGTCGAAAAGAGTCTCCCTTGGTTTCAGAGCTCCCCATTTCGAGGTATATATATGTACAGGTTTATTGAAGCATTCTCCATATAAATTTGAAATCTGATTTTTGTTTTCATGTTCCACGTTTTCCAATTTCCTACCTTCGATGTGATCTTGATGGGGTTTCTCTTATTTGTGGGTATATTTGTATACATGTATTATTTTGGTGTTTGATTAGCCTATGGTTATGGGAGTTGCGTGCTCTGTTCGATTTGTGGGTTTCTTGAGAGATTTTGGGTTTTTATGAATTTTCTGTTCGTTAACTGGGAAGATTCTTGGTATGTTATTGGATTATGCTGACTTTCCTTTAATTACTTGAAATTTATTTATGTGAGTCTTCTTGCCTTTTTCATGTGACCTTGATTACTAGTTATTCCTGGGGAATTTTCATAACCTTTTGTGTTTCTTTGAAATTTTATTCTTAAATGGTCTACTTAATATTTTCCATAACCATTTGTTCCATGAAAGTTGAATGACTTTTCTCGTTCTGTTTAACTGTACAACTCTGTTATTCAAAACGGTATCGAGATGGGTGCTTAAATGGTCTACTTAATATCTTCTTGATTGATTGAAAATGCGGTCGTTCCCTACCTCTCAACACCACCCTCAAATGTGTATGGCTTATGTGTGAAGGGAGTGTCACTCTCTCTCGGGATGATATAAGAGATAGGGAACAACGGAATGTGAATGGTGAAAAATGGATGAACAAAATATGTGTGAAATGAATTGTGGAATGTACACAAAAGTGCTCCCCAATCGAAAAGAGTCTTTTGTGGTCGGTGTTTTACTTGGAAGAGTATTTCAAGGTCGTCTCCTCAGGGAAGGAAAGGGAGTTTTGTGAAAGTGATTTTGCAAAAGTGAAAAGAAAGTGTAAAATCTTGTATTTGAGTTTTGTGTTTGGTTTGTAAATGAAAATGCAAGAAAACAAGTGTTGGCTAATCCAAAGGATTCATTCCAATGGGAATACTAAATCAACTCAAAGCCTTCCTCCGATTGAGTATGAATGAACGATCGATTCGGGGGAAGCTAGGGACGAGATTGGTGAGTATCTTAGCATAAACCGTGACTAGGCCTACGAAAAATCAAAGGCTCACCAACTCATCCACTCTCAACCCCGTCAAACCGAACCATTTGACCCTAAAGGGGGGAATAAAAAAGAGTTGAAATGAAATCCCCAAGAGAAATCTCCCTTGGAGTAAACAACTTAAAACTAGCTATTCATATTAAAAGCATAGACAAGCATAAAGGAAATGGACATGGAAAGGAAATGGAGCATGAAACTTAAATTAATGCAAGAAACTTAAACTAGAAAGACAAATCAACAATACCCAATTTAAAGCATGGAAATGAAGAACTTGAAAGCATAAATGGTGAAATCTAAGTTACACAACTAAACTTGAAATAGACTTGAAGTAAATGACATTAAGGTAATAAAATGAAGATTACAAGAGTATGAAAGCTTACTTTAACAATAGCAAGTGAAAATGGGAGAAGAAAATGCAAAAATGATTCATCATCTTCAACCTTGGAACTCTCTCTCTATATCTACTTCTAAGCTTAGATAGCCACCCTCAAAAATGCTGAATATTGTTGAGATATATGGAGTGTATGTCTTGCAAAAAACGTCCATGAAGGTCCTCCCTAACTGTCTGCTCTAGCTCCTATCAAGAGGGGGCTGAAATGATGCATTGCACAGGCTAGGGCAAGCCTAGCCTATGAGCCCACATGCCTGCCCATTCCTCTCCCATGCTTCATTAATGTCAAGCCTTCCAAGTCTTCCAAATGTGTAAGGGAGGCGTGCTCTTGTGTCAGGAAATGTTGGGGGGCAAGTGGGAGAAGTGTAGGTGGGACCCCCAAGCCTCAAAGTTGAGTTACAGGCTGTTTTTCGGCCAGAAGGTTCGTGGTACCGGTACCAATAGTACCGGTACTATTTTTCTGCACTGGACCACCTTCGGTAGAAATGGCATAACTCTTGATCTAACCGTTGGATTGAGCTGA
>JAHQCQ010007575.1:0-17254 GCA_023539305.1 Ilex asprella | reverse complement strand
ATTGGGTTATGTCGGAGCCGGTGCATTGGTATGGGACAATGCAACGGTAAGCGCCGGTCCAAACCATTTGGCAATGGTTTATTGTTGAAGAATGCATTTTACTATTTTCATTTGATTATCACTGTTGTATAAACTTGAGATCTGTTTAAATACCACGATTTTCTCTCAAAAGTTATATATGTTATTTTGCTAAATGAGACTGACCTGTTTTACATTTTTTTAAACCTTGTTTGAGTTTGGGAAGATTTTGCAACAGAGCTTCGTGCTCATCCCCTACAATTACATATTTCAGATTTTGTGCTAGAGGAGGAGTTAGGAGTAGAAGAGCCGGTATACTGCGAGACTCCGCTAGATGGGAGTGTGGATCCCTAGGTGGACGCTTAGAGTACCACATTCTTGTGCACTAGACTAGGATATTCTTTTGAAAATGATGTAAATCCTAGTTTATTTTTGTTATGTTCCGCTGCGTTACATTAGTTGATTTTGGTTGGAATGTAAGGGCTTAGATGTGCCTATTCTTTTGGGGACAATGCAGTAGACATTTATATATATATATATATATATATATATATATATATATATAATGAATGGAATTTCCTTATGGATGTATTATTTTAGTGCTCTCATTATGTAAACGGTTTTAGAATGTAATGCTATCCAAGGTATATTATGGGGCGTTATAGAGTTATTAGAGCCTAGGCTTTCGGTTTTACATGGGAGCTGTAGGTTATGGATTTCCACTAGAGAAATAGGACTAGGTAGAAAGAAATGGTTCAGCCTTGCTTTATAGGAACCATAGGCTTGAGATTAAAGTAATGTTTAGGATATCTTGTACATCAATGAAACTAAATTGGGAATTGATGTGTAGGATGGACGGAGGAAGAGGACGTGGACGTGGCCGTGGACGAGGACGTGGTGACCAAGCACCCCCTCCTCCGCCACTACCTCCTGATGCCATGAACAGCATATACCAATGTCTGAGGGAGCTTGCCACTCTGGTGCAAAGCCAGAATGGAAACAACAACAACCACAACCACAATGGTGGGACTCATCCACTAGCCCAAGTACCAGGCAACGAGAACGAGAATCGGAGGATGGTAGTCCTTCGGGAATTTCTACGCCAATGATGAGCACATAATATTGCATATTTGAAGGCCTCATTACATGCATTTAAACTCAACTTTTGCATCTAAGTACTTAGTGTTAGCCGATTTTATGATTAATGTTGAATTTTTTATGTTGCATGTATTTATAACTTAAATGACGGATTTTAGGACCTTGCAATTATGATGGATGTGTGGTGAAGGCATGGACACAATACATGAAGATTTGGAGGCTTAAAAGTGAAAAAATCAAGGAGGTTTTGGTGTTTGGGAACAAAGGCAACAACTACCACATCTTTTGGAAGTAGAGCCTCTGTTTTCCTCCATTTTGACCATGATCCACTTCGAATCTGAAAAGGTTCAAAACATGAAAGTTGTAGATCTGAATATCTTATATATTGTGTCCAAATTTCAGCTCCATCCAACAGTGGGATCAAACGTTATGTCGATTCTACAAAAAGTGGTCCAAAGTAGAGAAGAAACCGTACCGGTACGCCGAACTCCAGTAGCTAAACCGTACCGGTAAGCATACCGGTACGCCCTCCTAAAGAAGCCCCGAAACTCCTACAACTCACCTCCACTTGGTTGGGGGTCCCACCTATACTTCTCCCACACCTAGCCCGACATTTTATACCTACAACCATGCCTCCCTTACACATTGGGAGGACTTTGAAGGCTTGGCATTGATGGAGGATGGGAGGGGAATGGGATGCCATGTGGGTTGCAGGCTAAGCTCCTCTTAGCCTGTGTAACCCATCCAAATCACCTTCCATTGATGGGAGGTCTGCTCTCACAGCTAGGGGACCCTCATGGACGAAAATTGAAGACACACACTCCATATATCTCAACATTATTCAACATTGCAAGGGTAGTGGCTACATATGCTTAGGAGTGGTTCAAGGAAGAAGAAGATGAATAATGCTAGAAGTTTATATTTTTATATTTTCTTTATTCCAATGTCTTGTAATCTCTTGTAAGGATCTTCTTAACTTTGTTTAAAGTCTTTAATGTTATTTATTGCAAGTTCATTTCTAGTTTAATCCTTTACTCTAGCTTTCACCATTGTCGTATTAAGTTTTTCTTCATTTCTAGCTTAAAATGGGTATTGAATATTTTTCTTCTTAGTTTATGTTTTCTTGCATTTAGTTAAGTTCCATGCTTCATTTCTTCATTATGTCCATTTACATTATGCATGTCTTGCGTTGATTTATGACTAGCTAGCTTTTAAGTTGGCTAATTCAAGGGAGACCTCCCCTAGTGGTTTTCATTTCAACTCTTCTTCTTTCCTCCACTTGGTGTACGGTGGTTCGGTTTGACTGGGTTGAGTGTGAACGTGGTGGTGAGTCCTTGATATCCCGTAGGCTTTTGTCATGGGATATGCTTGGATCCTCAGCCCTATTTGGTTCTGAGTCTTTGATATCCCATAGACTAGTCACGAGGTATGCTTGGATCCTCACTTTCATCTTGTCCCGAGCTTCCCACGAATCAATCATTCATCTATGCATCATTGGAGGAAGGCTTCAATTTGAATTGACATCCCCATTACAGTGAACCCTTTGGATTAGCCAACACTTGTTTTATTGCATTTTCATTAAGAACACAACTCTCCAAAACACAAACAAAAGATTTTACATTTTCTCTTTTTCACAAAATCACCTTCACACACTTGAACTTTCCTTTCCTGAGCAGACGACCTTGGAATACTTTCTAGTAAAACACGTCAAACGAAAGACTCCTTGCAATTGGGGAGCACTTTTGTTCACATTTCACACATTTTGTTCATTCCACTTCATACCACCATTCCGTTGTCCTTTCTCTTGCATAAATCCGAGTGTGAGTGACACTCACCCACACACATAAGTCATATATATATTTGAGGGTTCATGTTAGGAGCATAGGAACAACAACGTTTTTCAATCAATTAGCCAACACCCACCTATTTTCCAAGGAAGCTCTAACCCCTTGGATGCGGATAAATGGATCCACCGAGTGCAGAAAACTTGGGATGGCATGGGAGTTGCCGAGGACTTGCGGGTTGGTTTGGCCATCTATTTGCTCGAGGGGGAGGCTGACCATTGGCGGGACTCCGTGAAACGAAGGAGGAACACCGATGTACTCACTTGGAAAGAGTTCGACCAAATCTTCTAAGACAAGACGTTGGTGGCTCTCAAGATTCGGGATTTTGGGGATATTATCGACCGAGCTGCCATAGTGGAGAGAGACATAGAGGATAGCCAGCGGTGACAGAGCTTCACGAGAGGAGGCCCGATTCGGACTGGTGCTAGTAGTAGTGGAGTGCAAAGGGCGGTACTTTACTGATTGGCACAATATTTTATACATTTTGTTGTGCAAATCAATGTAAATTAAGTGGGATTTATAATTAAATATGGGAAGTTGTGCTTCATGATTCTCAACTATGGCATTTGATGAATGCAGGTTGAAAGTGTATAATGTAACCCTCTTAAGGCTTCTCAAATTCAAGAAGATGAATAAGGGTGAAGGAGAACCGACGGAAAGCTCAACAGAGGAGGACAGCAAGAAATCAGGAAAACAAGCCTAGCGTACCGCTACGCGTACCGGTATGCTGAGGCTACTAGAGTGATGCGTACCGGTACGCTGACCCTACTGGAGTGCTATGTACCAGTACGCCCGAAGGATTTTTTGCCCAAATTTTGATTCCCGCCTCAGCCAATTTTTGTGGACCCCGCAATGTCTTCTCCCACCTGCCTCCTGCAAGCCCATAACACTGTTCATTGTGTTCACACCCCTTTTGGGTTTTGATTGCAAGAGAAAATTAATGAGAGGAGAGAGAAGATGGAGATGTTGGGTCTTGAGGAGTGCCCTGCCATGCCCAGTCCAACCCATCACCTGCAGGCTATTGATGGAGATCACATCTCCAGGCTAGCCCTGGTCTCCTTGCACTTTTTTGGCTGATGGAAGCTCTCCATTGCAAAGGGGGGAGTGAGAGTGTGGTATGGGGTGTGGAAGGATTGTAGAGAGAGAAGCTCCAAGCGTAGGGATGATGAATAGTAGTTTTTAGAGAGAGAAAGTGGCATTTTTCATTTGTTCTTAATTGCATTGGCTTGCAATCTCTTGTAAGCATCATGAACTTCATTTAATGTGATGAATACTAGTTCTTTTATGTTGGTTCTTAGTTAATGCTATTTTCAATGCTTCACCGTTAATGTTCTTAAGTTCTTCATTTTTCATAGATTTAAAATGGGTTTTCTTCTCTTCCAATCCTAGCTTTTGAGTTGTTGCATTTAGTTACTCTAGACCTTCATTTCATTACAATGCACTTTCATTACATAGTCATTCTCATTTCAAGTATGAATAGCTAAATCTTCTAGTTGGCAAGACCAAGGGGGATCTCCCTTTGGGCACACCATTTCAACTCTTTCTCCACCCTCCCTTTAGAGTCAAATGGTTTGTTTTGACCGGATTGAAGGTGGATGATTCGATGAGACTTTGATAAACCATAGGCCTAGCCACGGTTTATGCTTAAATACTTGCTGATATCATCCCCCGCTTTTCGTGAATCAAACATTCATTCATGCTCAATCGGAGGAGTGGGTTGAGTTGAGGTGACATACTCATTGGAGTAACCTCTTGGAATTGCCAACACTTTTTTTTCCATTACACTTTCATTAGCCCACATTTCACCAACTAACTTTAAAGAACAAAGATTTTACACTTTCATTTGTCACTAAATCACTCTCACATTTGGTTTACTTCCTTCTCTGTGGAATCGACCTTGGAATACTTTCCAAGTAAAACACGACCACGAAAGTCTCCTTTCGATTGGGGAGAATTTTTGTGCATTCAAACATCATATTTACACCATCCCTTTTCCTTTCCCTCTTGCCCTTTCTTTTGACACTATCCCAAGGGGTAGAAATCCTTCCCCTCGCTCATACATTGCATAGTTTGAGGGATAGTACTTAAGGGGTTAAGAAAAACATTATTTTTTAACCAATCACTTACCGTCACCCCGATCAAGTAGTTGGACCGAGACCTCAAGCAGTTCGAGGAGAGGGGGTCATTCAGACTAGAACCAACACTGACCCCCATGAATGTTTCGCATGTGGAGGGGTAGGACACTTCAGACACAATTGCCCATCGCTTTCACCAAGGACTAACCAAGCAACAGGCCAAGTGGCAACCAACAGGCCACTACAACTACAGAGACCATTGCAAGCACAAGCCCTCGGTGGCACCAATAAGGAAGGGTATTTGCTTTGACCCAACCGGAGGAAGATGCCTCCAATGTCGTTGTAGAAGGTATCATTTTTCTCTATAATTCATGGGCCCAAATTTTATTTGATCCCAGTGCTACACATTCATTCATACGTAGCACCTATGCTCTTAATTTGGAATTGGGTTTCGAGAAGCTAGAACATTTATTGAATGTTGACTTGCCTACGGGAGAACAGTTGGATACTAGCAGGGTGTGTATAGGGTGTGTACTTCGAATTGGGGATCATGAATTAACCGTAGATTTGGTTGTGTTAGATATGAAGGGGTATGACGTCATATTTAGGATGAACTTGTTGTCCACTTTTCTGGATGTCATAGATTATTTTCGCAAGCGGATTACGTTTCATTTACCAGGAGGAGTAACCTTCAGTTTCATCAATGACCGAAGTTCTTCCTATCCATTTCCGACTATGGGCAGTCGATTCTTGAAAGAAAAGGCGGGAAGTCATTTGAGTTTCTTAGCTAGCTTAATGGGAGATGATTGGGATAAATCCCATGCGGATGTAGTGTTGATAGTAGCGGATTTTTCAGTTGTTTTTCCTGACGAATTACCCGGGTTACCTCCCCAACGGGAAATTTTGTTCAAGATTGATCTCTATCTGGGAACAGAGCCCATATATTGTTCTCTATCGGATGGCACCTTTGAAGTTAAAGGAGCTAAGGAAGCAATTGGACCATCTATTGGCGATTGGGTTTATCCGTTTGAGTACTTCACATTGGGAAGCCCCAGTCCTCTTTGTGAAGAAAACTGATGAGACTTTTTGGCTATATACGGACTACTAAAGGTTGAATCAGGTGACAGTGAAGAATAGATATTCGTTGCCATAGATCGATGACTTATTTGGTCAGTTATGGGGTTCTAAGTATTACACCAAAATTTATCTTCGCACGGGGTATCATCAGCTACGAATTAAGGAGGAGGATATTCCTAAGACTGCTTTTCGTACCTAGTATGGTCATTTTGAGTATACGGTGATGCCGTTCGGATTAACGAATGCCCCTACAGCCTTCATGGATTTGATGCTCAGAGTTTTCCGGCCTTACCTCGATCAATTTTTCATTGTGTTTATTGATGACATATTGATTTACTCACAGACTCAAGAGGAACATGCTTGTCATCTCTCTATGGTACTACAGACATTGAGAGACCATAAGTTATATGCTAAAATGAGCAAATATAAGTTTTGGATGAGGGAGGTGAAGTTCCTTGGTCATGTGGTGTCAGAACAAGGTGTAGCGGTTGATTCTGCTAAGATTGAAGTCGTAATGAAATGGGAACCACCGAAGAATGTGACCGAAGTGAGTAATTTTCTGGGCTTAGCAGCCTACTACAGAAGGTTCGTGGAGGGATTCTCCAAGCTTGCACTACTGATGACTCACCTCACGAAGAAGGGGGAGAAATTCTTGTGGACTCAAGAGTGTGAACAAGCCTTTCTCACCCTAAAGGAGAGGTTATCGATGACACCTGTCCTTATTATTCCGAACGGCGAGGGATGATACGAGGTTTACACCGATGCTTCGTTGCTAGGCTTGGGATGTGTGTTAATATAAGGAGGCAAGGTAGTTGCTTATGGCTCGAGGCAACTCAAGACTCAAGAGCATAATTATCCCACTCACGACTTGGAGCTAGCCGCGGTTGTTTTTTCTCTCAAGTTATGGCAGTGCTACTTGTATGGAGAAAAGTTTCAAGTGTTCTCGAACCACAAGAGTCTCAAGTATGTGTTCACATAGAAAGACTTGAATCTCCGACAAAGAAGGTGGATTGAGTATCTAGAAGACTATAATTTCGCACTCAACTACCATCCGGGAAAGGCAAATATAGTTGTCGTTGCACTTAGTGATTGATTGAAAATAGTGTCGTTCCCTACCTCTCAACACCACCCTCAAATGTGTATGGCTTATGTGTGAAGGGAGTGTCACTCTCCCTCGGGATGATGCAAGAGATAGGCAACAACGGATGTGAATGGTGGGAAATAGATGAACAAAATATGTGTGAAATGAAATGTGGAATGTGCACAAAAGCGCTCCCCAATCGCAAGGAGTCTTTCGTGGTCGGTGTTTTACTTGGAAGAGTATTCCAAGGTCGTCTCCTCAGGGAAGGAAAGGGAGTTTTGTGAAAGTGATTTTGCAAAAGTGAAAAGAAAGTGTAAAATCTTGTATTTGAGTTTTGTGTTTGGTTTGTAAATGAAAATGCAAGAAAACAAGTGTTGGCTAATCCAAAGGATTCATTCCAATGGGAATACCAAATCAACTCAAAGCCTTCCTCCGATTGAACATGAATGAACAATTGATTTGGGGGAAGCTAGGGACGAGATTGGTGAGTATCTAAGCATAACCTGTGACTAGGCCTACAGGATATCAAAGGCTCACTAACTCATCCACTCTCAACCCCGTCAAACCAAACCATTTGACTCAAAAGGGAGGAATGAAGAAGATTTGAAATGGAATCCCCAAGAGGAGGTCTTCCCTTGGATTAACCAACTTAAATCCTAACTACTCATATTAAAAGCAAGACATTCGTAATGTACAGAGACAAGGATGAAATGAAGATTAAAACTTAACTAAATGCAAGAAATCTTAAACTAAGAAGAGAAATCAACAATACCTATTTTAAACTAAGAAATGAAGAACTTGAAAGCATAAATGGTGAAATCTAAGTTACATAACTAAACTTGAAATAGACTTGAAGTAAATGACATTAAGGTAATAAAATAAAGATTACAAGAGTATGAAAGCTTACTACAACAATAGCAGGTGAAATGGGAGAAGAAAATGCCAAAATAAAATTTACTATTCATCATCTTCAACCTTGGAACTCTCTCTCTATATCTATTCCTAAGCTTAGGTAGCCAACCTCTCTGGAAAAATGCTGAATATTCTTGAGATATATGGAGTGTATGTGTTTTATTTTTGTGCATGATGGTCCCCAAGGTGTAATAGCAGGCCCTCCCATCCATAGGGGCTGAGTGATGACTCTTGACAAGATAGCCTGCAACCCCATGTGCAGCCCACTTCACTCCCATGCTTCATTAATGTCAAGCCTCCAAAAGTCCAAGGGCAGGTGTACAGTGTTGTGGGTGTGTCAGAAGAGTGGGGGAGAAGTGCTGGTGGGACCCTCAAAGCAGGAAGTCTGAGCAGC
This sequence comes from Ilex asprella, assembly GCA_023539305.1. Classification (NCBI taxonomy): domain Eukaryota; kingdom Viridiplantae; phylum Streptophyta; class Magnoliopsida; order Aquifoliales; family Aquifoliaceae; genus Ilex; species Ilex asprella. The sequence continues at coordinate 8,755 of JAHQCQ010007575.1, read as the reverse complement.
AGAAAGAGAAGCAGAACGACAGACTCTACCGATAGGGTCTACCGGTAGGAAACTCTACCGGTAGGGTTTACTCCAGTAGCTTAACCCTACCGGTATGGTCTACCGGTAGGGTTTCTACTCTACTGGACCACCTTCGGTGGAAATGGCATAACTCTTAATCTAATCGTTGGATTGAGCTGAAATTTTGACACGGTACAGAAGACATCCAGATCTACAACTTTCATGTTATAAACTTTTCCAGATTCTGAGTAGATCATGGTAAAAATGGATGACAACCGATGCAGTGCTTCCCAGTGATGTGGCAGCTGGTGCCTTTGTTCCAAAACATCAATACCTCTTTGATTTTTTCACTTTTAAGCCTCCTATTGTTCATGTATTGTGTCCATGCCATTACCACACATCCAACATAGTTGCAAGGTCCTAAAATCCAACATTTAAGCTATCAAAACATGCAACATCGAGAATTCAACATTATTCATAAAATAGGCTAACACTAAGTAATTAAATGCAAAAGTTGAGTTATAATGAATGTAATGAGGCCATGAAATGTGCAATATTATGTGCTCATCACTTAGTAGGAAATCTCAGGGTGAACTAAATGCTCTTGCAAGTCAATGGAAGATGATGGATACCCTTAGAGATTATGACCTATGGGTTGGAGAAAATGGACCTTGACCATGCCTATTCAACCTTGTAGCCCAACCTACCCTCCAATATAGAATTGTGGAGTTACAACGCTTGGATCCTGACTTAGAGTCAATTCAAGCTAAATTGGAATATGGGAAAACAATTGAAGGGTGGTCTTGGAAGAAGGGAGAATTAAGATATAAGGAGAAGTTGTGCGTTCCCGATAATTTGTCCATAAGGGAGAAGATACTGGGAGAGTGTCATCGCTCCAAGTTTGCTATCCACCCCAGTAGCACAAAGATGAATATGGACATGAAGCTTCAGTACTGGTGGAGGGGAATGAAGCGAGATGCGGCCAAGTATGTGGCAAAATGTACAGTGTGCCAGCAGGTGAAGATTGAGCATCAAAGGCCAGGAGGAGTCCTACAGTCTTTGCTTATTCCCGAGTGGAAGTGGGATCACATCACCATGGATTTCGTGTTGGGTTTACCACGGACTTTTGTGAGAACATAATGTTGTATGGGTTATCGTAGATAGACTCACCAAGTCCACTCATTTCTTGAGTATGAAGACCACGAATAACTTAGAGACCTTGAGCAAGTTGTATATCCGCGATATCGTAAGGTTGCATGGAGTTCCACTATCTATTGTATTGGATCGTGATTCTCGTTTCGTGGCGCAGTTTTGACAAAGTCTTCAAATAGCTATGGGGACAGAGTTACACTTCAGCACCGTATTTCATCCTCAAACCGATGGTCAATCTGAGAGCGTAATACAAATTCTAAAAGATATGTTACGGACTTGCACGTTAGATTTCAAGGGAAGTTGGAGCGATCATTTGCCATTAGTGGAATTCGCATATAACAACATCTTTCAAGCAAGTATTGGGATGGCACCATATGAAGTATTGCATGTAAGGTCAAGTAGATCACCGACTTGTTGGTTAGAAGCGGACGCCAGTAGTTTGTTTGGACCGGACATTGTTCGAGAAACTACGGAGAAGAATCAAGTCATCTGAGAGAGGCTACAGACGGCGCAAGGTAGACAAAAGAGCTATGCGGACCACAGACGAAGACCTTTAGAATTCAAGGTGGGAGACTACGTATTTCTCAAGGTGTCACCCACAAAGGGCGTGTTTCAATTCGGCAAGAAGGGGAAGTTAGCGCCAAGATATACCAGACCGTTTGAGGTGATCAAAGAGGTAGGCAAGGCGACATATCAACTTCGACTACCAACCCAGCTATCCGGAGTACATGACATGTTCCACGTGTCCATGTTGAGAATGTGTCACTCAGATGCAACACCAGTTGCGAACTTGGAGGAGACTGAAATTCAAGACGGAGCAACCTACGAAGAACAACCGGTAGAAATTCTCGATGCCCAGGAAAAAGTGCTTCATAACAAAGTTATCATATTGGTGAAGGTTTTGTGGCAATACCATGATTCGGAGGAAGCTACATGGGAACCAGAGCAAGAAATGCGGGAGAAGTATCCATATTTGTTCGCTACTTGAGGTAAGTTTCGAGGACGAAACTTTATTTAAGGGGGGAGAATTGTAACATCCCGCATTTTTTTTATATATGTATACAGATATATAGTAAATAATTGTTGTAAAAAGGTGGATATGTGTAGTGATGCATGTTTGAAATTTGTAGAATTGGAAAAGTAGAGATTTAGGAGGTTAGTGGAAATAATAGTTCAAATTTAGTTTTAACAAGTGAAAATATGAAATTTTAGGTCCTAGAACTTGTATTAAATAGGTTTGGTGTAGAAATAAGTGTTGGAGAGGTTTGGGATGGATTTGGAAGGGTTAGGAGAAATTGGAAATGAAAAACAGAGAAAAAGGCAAAAACAGGGAAAATCGTACCGGTACTGCGTACCAGAGCAAACTTGTCCACAGAGTTCGACGTACCAGTACTGTACCATACCGGTATGGCCGAAAGAATTTTGAATGTTTAATGTCGCGATCTTGGTCCGATTTTCGCCCTATAAATACTTTATGTCGCCTCTTTTGGCTCCATTTCGACCCCTCCAACCTTAGAAACCCTTAAAGAGAAAGAAGGGAAGAGAAGAGAGGAAGAAAGGAAGAGAAAAAATAAGAGTTTAAAGGGGTTATCCAAGATCTAAACCTAACTTCCAAGAACACAAGGTAGGGGATTTCTTCTCTTTTTCTTACATTGAGGCTAGGGTTTATATATATGTACTTTTTACACTATAAACCTTAGATGTATGCTATAGAATCATTCATTCTTGATATCCTTATGAATGTTAAAAAATACCCAATGTCATTACGGTGAAAAATTTGGGCATGTCAAGAAATATTATATGAAAATAATTGCGGATGAAGAGAAGAACAATTCAAGCTTTATGCATGATAAAGACCAAAACAAAGAAGCTGATTCTTTGTTTCTCACATACCTTGAACAGAAGGCTCATTTTGATGAAGTATAGTTTGTTGACAGTGGGTGGAGCAATCATATGACAAGAAATAAGAAGGCATTTGTGGAGCTGAATCAATCTACTCAAGGTGATATTAGAACTGGTAATGATAAGATGCTCTCCGTAAAGGGCAGTGGTGTTTTCGTTATTCACACAAACAAAGGCGTAAAGCGTATTTCTGATGTCGATTATATTCCAGGCCTCGAGCACAATCTCTTGAGTGTTGGACAACTTTTATTGAAGGGTTATGAATTAAAATTCAAGGAGGACATGTGTGAGATCAATGATAGGAATGATGTTCTCATTACTAAGGTGAGCATGACTCAAAACAAGATGTTTCCATTGAAGTTTCAGAATCAATTTGGTTCTTGTTCCAACACTTTTATCAATGACAAATCTTGGTTTTGGCGCTTTCGTTTTGGGCATTTGAGTTTCAAAACTCTCTATAATGAGCAAGAATAATGTTGTGAATGACATGCCTAGTGTTGATTTACAAGATAAAGTTTGTGAAGAAAGTGTTCTTAGGAAGCATCATAGATATTTCTTCCCGATTGGAAAGCAAGGAGAGCAACAAAATTTAACGCCCCATAATCCACCCTGGACGGCATTACATTCTAAAACCTTTTACATAATGAGAGCACTAAAATAATACATCCCTAAAGAAATTCCATTCATTATATATATATAAATGTCTACTGCATTGTCCCCAAAAAGAATAGGCACATCTAAGCCCTTACATTCCAACCAAAATCAACTAATGTAACGTAGTGGAACATAACAAAAATAAACTAGGCTTTACATCATTTTCAAAAGAATATCCTAATCTAGTGCACAAGAATGTGGTGCTCTAAGCATCCATCTCGAGATCCACACTCTAATCTAGCGGAGTCTCGCAGTATACCGGCTCTTCTACTCCCAACTCCTCCTCTAGCACAAAATCTGAAATATGTAATTGTGGGGATGAGCACGACGCTCTATAGCAAAATCTTTCCAAACTCAAACAAGATTTAAAAAAATGTAAAACAAGTCGGTCTCATTTAGCAAAATAACATATATAACTTTTGAGAGAAAATTGTGGCATTTAAATAAATCTCAAGTTTATGCAATAGTGATAATCAAATGAAAATAGTAAAATGCATTTTTCAACAATAAACCATTGCCAAATGGTTTGGACCGGCGCCTGCCGTTGCGTTGTCCCATACCAATGCACCGGCTCCGACATAACCCAATCCATGTTCTCATACAGATATATAGATATATATTGGTTCATCCCATGCCACGTACGTTGATTGTTTCTCAAGAATCTACCCAACGACTATACCTAGTTCACCAATCATAATCAAATCACAAGCAATTTGGGAAAGGGTGTCTACCATATCAATGGCAGTGACGAGTCCCTTCCCAGGAAGGTATACCAACCCTAGTTTGAACTCCAGTGAACGATAGAGGTCTCATTATCAAATGACAACCCACCACAAGTGTTAGGAAACCATCTCACCCCCGCTGGAGTAGACTAACCTCTAACAATCTACGGCGTCTTCCGATGACAATTCAAGTCCCTCACAACAACCATACAATAAGGAAACCAACATATTCTCCATGACAAGCATATTTCTAAAAATCCTCAATTTCATCATGTGACAATTTCAATAACCAAGTATAAAAAATATAAGAGATAATCATAAACACCATTTTGTTGTTCAATATGAAACACTAAGGTTTTGAAATCAAGAATAAAGAAAAATTTAGAGAAAAGCTCATCTCTTTTGAAAAACTAGGGTTTTAGCCAAGAACAAGGATTTAATGGTTAACCAACCAGTAATATTGTTTAAAGCATGATAACATTCATAAGGATATCAAGAATGAATGATTCTATAGCATACATCTAAGGTTTAGAGTGTAAAAAGTACATATATATAAACCCTAGCCTCAATGTAAGAAAAAGAGAAGAAATCCCCTACCTTGCGTTCTTGGAAGTTAGGTTTAGATCTTGGATAACCCCTTTAAACTCTTGTTTTTTCTCTTCCTTTCTTCCTCTCTTCTCTTCCCTTCTTTCTCTTTAAGGGTTTCTAAGGTTGGAGGGGTCGAAATGGAGCCAAAAGAGGCGACATAAAGTATTTATAGGGCAAAAATCGGACCAAGATCGCGACATTAAACATTCAAAATTCTTTTGACCAGATCGGTATGGTACAGTACTGGTAAGCTGTACTGGTACGTCGAACTCTCTGGACAAGTTGGCTCTGGTACGCAGTACCGGTACGGTTCAGTACCGGTACACGGTATCGGTACGATTTTCCCTGTTTTTGCCTTTTTCTCTGTTTTTCATTTTCAATTTCTCCTAACCCTTCCAAATCCATCCCAAACCTCTCCAACACTTATTTCTACCCCAAACCTATTTAATACAAGTTCTAGAACCTAAAATTTCATATTTTCACTTGTTAAAACTAAATTTGAACTATTATTTCCACTAACCTCCTAAATCTCTACTTTTCCAATTCTACAAATTTCAAGCATGCATCACTACACAAATTCACCTTTTTACTACAATTATTTACTATATATCAGTATACATATATAAAAAGAAAATGCGAGGTGTTACAATTCTCCCCCCTTAAATAAAGTTTTGTCCTCGAAACTTACCTCAAGTAGCGAACAAATATAGTTACTTCTCCCACATTTCTTGCTCTGGTTCCCATGTAGCTTCCTCCGCATCATGGTGTTGCCACAAAACCTTCACCAATATGATAACTTTGTTACGAAGCACTTTTTCCTGGGCATCGAGAATTTCTACCGGTTGTTCTTCGTAGGTTGCTCCGTCTTGAATTTCAGTCTCCTCCAAGTTTGCGACTGGTGTTGCATCTGAGTGACACCTTCTCAACATGGACACGTGGAACATGTCATGGACTCCGGATAGCTGGGCTGGTAGTCGAAGTTGATATGTCGCCTTGCCTACCTCTTTGATCACCTCAAACGGTCTGATATATCTTGGCGCTAACTCCCTTTCTTGCCGAATTGAAACACGCCCTTTGTAGGTGACACCTTGAGAATTACGTAGTCTCCCACCTTGAATTCTAAAGGTCTTCGTTTGTGGTCTGCATAGCTCTTTTGTCTACCTTGCGCCGTCTGTAGCCTCTCTCAGATGACTTGAATCTTCTCCGTAGTTTCTCGAACAATGTCCGGTCCAAACAAACTACTCTCGTCCGCTTCTAACCAACAAGTCGGTGATCGACATGACCTTACATACAATGCTTCATACGGTGCCATCCCAATACTTGCTTGAAAGATGTTGTTAAATGCGAATTCCACTAATGGCAAATGATCGCTCTAACTTCCCTTGAAATCTAACGTGCAAGTCCGTAACATATCTTCTAGAATTTGTATTACGCTCTCAGATTGACCATCGGTTTGAGGATGAAATACGGTACTGAAGTGTAACTCTGTCCCCATAGCTCTTTGAAGACTTTGCCAAAACTGCGCCACGAAACAAGAATCACGATCCAATACAATAGATAGTGGAACTCCATGCAACCTTACGATATCGCGGATGTACAACTTGCTCAAGGTCTCTAAGTTATTCGTGGTCTTCCTACTCAAGAAATGAGTGGACTTGGTGAGTCTATCTATGATAACCAATACAACATTGTGTTCTCGCAAAGTCCGTGGTAAACCCAACACGAAATCCATGGTGATGTGATCCCACTTTCACTCGGGAATAAGCAAAGACTGTAGGACTCCTCCTGGTCTTTGATGCTCAATCTTCACCTGCTGGCACACTGCACATTTTGCCACATACTTGGCCGCATCTCGCTTCATTCCCCTCCACCAGTACTGAAGCTTCATGTCCCTATTCATCTTTGTGCTACCGGGGTGGATAGCAAACTTGGAGCGATGACACTCTCCCAGTATCTTCTCCCTTATGGACAAATTATCGGGAACGCACAGCTTCTCCTTATATCTCAATTCTCCCTTCTTCTAAGACGACCCTTCAATTGTTTCCCCATATTCCAATTTAGCTCGAATTGAATCTAAGTCAGGATCCAAGCGTTGTAACTCCACAATTCTATATTGGAGGGTAGGTTGGGCTACAAGGTTGAATAGGCAGGGTCAAGGTCCATTTTCTCCAACCCATAGGTCATAATCTCCAAGGGTATCCATCATCTTCCATTGACTTGCAAGAGCATTTAGTTCACCCCGAGATTTCCTACTAAGTGATAAGCACATAATATTGCACATTTCATGGCCTCATTACATTCATAATAACTCAACTTTTGCATTTAATTGCTTAGTGTTAGCCTATTTTATGAATAATGTTAAATTCTCGATGTTGCATGTTTTGATAGCTTAAATGTTGGATTTTAGGACCTTGCAACTATGTTGAATGTGTGATAATGGCATGGACACAATACATGATGAATTGGAGGCTTAAAAGTGAAGAAATCAATGAGGTATTGGTGTTTTGGAACAAAGGCACTAGCTGCCACATCACTGGGAAGCACTGCATCGGTTGTCATCCATTTTGACCATGATCTACTTAGAATCTGGAAAAGTTCATAACAAGAAAGTTGTAGATCTGAATGTCTTCTGTATCGTGTCAAAATATCAGCTCACTCCAACGATTAGATCAAGAGTTATGTCATTTCCACCGAAGGTGGTCTAGTATAGCAGAAACCGTACTGGTAGACCCTACCGGTAGACCATGCCGGTAGGGTTAAGCTACTGGAGTAAACCCTACCGGTAGACCCTATCGGTAGAGTCTGTCGTTCTGCTCCTCCTTCTGCTGCTCAGACTTCCTGCTTTGAGGGTCCCACCAGCACTTCTCCCCCACTCTTCTGACACGCCCACAACACTGTACACCTGCCCTTGGACTTTTGGAGGCTTGGCATTAATGAAGCATGGGAGTGAAGTGGGCTGCACATGGGGTTGCAGGCTATCTTGTCAAGAGTCATCACTCAGCCCCTATGGATGGGAGGGCCTGCTCTTACACCTTGGGGACCATCATGCACAAAAATAAAACACATACACTCCATATATCTCAAGAATATTCAGCATTTTTCCAGAGAGGTTGGCTACCTAAGCTTAGGAATAGATATAGAGAGAGAGTTCCAAGGTTGAAGATGATGAATAGTAAATTTTATTTTGGTATTTTCTTCTCCCATTTCACTTGCTATTGTTGTAGTAAGCTTTCATACTCTTGTAATCTTTATTTTATTACCTTAATGTCATTTACTTCAAGTCTATTTCAAGTTTAGTTGTGTAACTTAGATTTCACCATTTATGCTTTCAAGTTCTTCATTTCTTAGTTTAAAATGGGTATTGTTGATTTCTCTTCTTAGTTTAAGATTTCTTGCATTTAGTTAAGTTTTAATCTCCATTTCATCCTTGTCTTTTTACATTATGAATGTCTTGCTTTTAATATGAGTAGTTAGGATTTAGGTTGGTTAATCCAAGGGAAGACCTCCTCTTGGGGATTCCATTTCAACTCTTCTTCATTCCTCCCTTTTGAGTCAAATGGTTCGGTTTGAACGGGTTTAGAGTGGATGAGTTGGTGAGCCTTTGATATCCTGTAGGCCTAGTCATGGGTTATGCTTAGATGCTCACCAATCTCGTCCCTAGCTTCCCCCAAATCAATCGTTCATTCATGTTCAATCGGAGGAAGGCTTTGAGTTGATTTGGTATTCCCATTGGAATG
>JAHQCQ010038302.1:7880-49201 GCA_023539305.1 Ilex asprella | reverse complement strand
CCACATTATTACAAAAATTATTTACTATATATATATATATATACATATATAATAGAAAATAAGGGGTGTTACAAATATATCCCTCACACTATATATAAAGAAAGCTTACAAGTTAATATGAGTGACCTGTTTAAATAACCAAAATGCTTTTGGTTTGAGTGAATGAAGAAAAACAACAAAATGACATAACTTGGAGTGAAACAAAAACATTATAACTTGAGTAATTTCTTGCACCCCCTTTTAGGGCTCCTTTCCAATAAGTCCACCAATGAGTATCACATTACTCTTTCTCACTAAAACTTCTACAATTTCATAAATATATGATTCCTAATTCTATCTTTTGAATTTCATCCTACATCCACCTTAACATCCTAATTTCGACCACACTCAGTTTTTTAGTGTGTTTTTATTAATTCTCCTACATTATTTGTCGCAAATCATTGTCAATCTAATAGTTGCCTTGTATAACTTACCTATTGTTTTGTATAGTTTACCTTTCATTTTAAAAGGTACGCCTCTTACCTAATATGCCCTATTCATTCCTCCACTTGGTTCATCATACTTTGACCTCATGAGTATCACTATCTCTAATATCTCCATTCCTGTGAATAATTGATCACAAATCTCAAAAATGTTCCCTTTAATATCTCTTGATATTCAATTTTTAACATCCCTCTCTTTATATGGCTACTACAATCACATATCATATTTTCAATTTTATTCTTGTTTTGAATCCTTTTGATTTTAAAGTTTATCTTCAAGTCTTCTAATTTATTTTTAGATCTTTTTAATTTGTATCAATCAATACTATATTTGTGAGACTCGAACTAGAAAAAGCAAATGCATAACATTTTATAAATATTGGGGGCTAATGTGTAATTTATGATAATTAATTTGGGAGTTAAATAACAGTAATTAGAATTATGAGTGTTGGGTAATATTTTTAAATATTAACCCTAGGAGTTGATGTATTTGATGACGGAATATTTTGAGTTAAATTTTTTGAATGCAAAAAGGTTTTGGGTATAATTTATAAGTGATTATTAATTATGTGGTTGTTATGAGATGATTAGGAACAAGACGGAGTTTAAGTATAATTCAAGGGGGAGGATGTGTCATCAGGGACACATGTATGTGCATAGGAAAAAGGGGGAGAGAATATATATATATATACATATGTATGTATGTGTGTGTAGATATGTATGTGTGAGTAGCTCTTGGGAAACACAGAAAAAGAGAGAGGGGGGAAAGAAAGAAGGGAAGAGAGAAGAAGGAAAAGGTGTGACGCCCCAAAAATTGGGGGTCTTTTATTAACGTTGATCACCCATCAACCCACAGAAGTACCCGTGGATGTCGCTTAACCCGACAACACGTCGATAACATCCCTTTAACCTGGGTCAAAATTCACAAATGTAATTCGGGTTCAATTATTCATTTGATCCAACCAAGATCCAATATACCATGATTTATATTCTATTATGGCCTATTTACATCATTGAAGGGAAGGAACATATAGCACGAAAACATGGCAAAGCAATTTTACATTTTTTTAAAAAAAAATTGGAGAGAGTACCGGTACACAGTACCGGTACGGTTTGCCCACTAGACCAAACCGTACCAGTACGCTATCTACCTTCTGGACAATAGTGTACCAATACGCAGTACCGATACTGTCTGCCTTCTAGACAACAATGCACCAATACAGAGTACCTGTAACACCCCGCATTTTTTTTTATATATGTGTATAAATATCTAGTAAAAGAGTGTTGTAAAAAGGTGGATCTGTGTAGTGATGTATTTTTTTAAATATTGGTAGATTTGAAAAGTAGAGAGTTAAAAGGTTAGTGGAAATAATAGTTGAATTTTTGTTTTAATAGGTGAAAACATGAAACTTAAGGTCCTAGAACTTGTACTAAATAGGTTTGATGTAGAAATAGGTGTTGGAGATGCATGAGATGGCTTTGGAAGGGTTTAAGATGGATTGGAAATAAAAAATTGAGGAAATAGAAAAAACTGGGAAAAATCGTACTGGTACTGTGTACCGGTACTAAATGGTCCAGAGAGTTCGACGTACCGGTGCAGCCGAAAGATTTCTGAAACTTAAATGTCGCGACCTTGGTCCGATTTTTGCCCTATAAATACCTTATGTTGCCTCCTTTAGCCTTATTTCGTCCCCTCCAACCTTAGAAACCCTAAGAGAGGAAGAACGGAGAAAGAGAGAGGAAGAAAGGGAGAGAGAAATACTTGATTTGAAGGGATTTACACCTTGGAGTCCATTAAAATCCAACTTTACAAGAACAAAAGGTAGGGATTTTCTCTCATTCACTTGCATTGAGGCTAAGGTTTACTTATATGTACTCTTTCTACTGTAAATCTTATATGTATGCTATAGATCATTGATTCTTGATAATATTACCATGCTCTAAACAATATTAATGGTGGGTTAACCATTAAATCCTTGTTGTTGGCTAAAAATCCTAGATTTTAAGAGAGATGAACTTCTCTGTAAATTTTACTTTGTCCTTGATTTCCAAACCTTATTGTTTCATATTTAACCATAAAATGATGCTAGTGTGATCTCATGTACTTTACTTAGTTGGTTGTGGAATTGTTGCATGGTATATTTTGGGGATTTGGATAGAAGCTTGTGAATTGAGATAAATGTGAAAATTGTATGCTTGGTTGGGTGGTTTGTGAGGCACATGAGTGAGAGGTTCCTTGTGAGGATGCTCAACCATTATCAAGAGGTTCCCGGTAAGGATATTTGGGGGAAACAATGTAGTGATTAGTGAGAGGTTTCTTATAAGGATGCTCACCCATTCTCAAGAGGCTCCTGGTAAGGATGCTTGAGAAACAATGTAGTGACTAGTGAGAGGTTCCTTGGAAGGATGCTCACCCATTCTCAAGAGGTTCCCATTAAGGATGCTTGAGAATCAAAGGTGACCTAAAAAGGGGGTGGAGGCTACCATAAAGTATGTCACCTACCAAAAGAAGTGTTGGGAATTGTTTATGACCATTAATGATTATTATTTGTATGTGGTGCTTCTTTATTCATTTAATTATTTTGTTTACTCATTTAAGTATTTCGTTTACATAAACTTGAGATCCTTTTTAAATGTCACTGCTTTATTTCAAATTTTGTATCTATGTATGTTAAAAAAATGAGACCGACCATTTTAAATGCTTTTATAAACCTTGTATGGGTTTGGGAGAATTTTTCTACAGAGCTTCGTGCTCACCTCCTACCACTAACATTTTTCAGATTACCGCTAGAGGAGGACGTAAGGGTCAAGGAGCCCGCTACTTGGGAGACTCCACTTGACGGGAGTGTGGATCCCGAAGTAGACGCATAAAGCGACCTCCTTTCTTTTTGTACTAGACTAGGATATTCCTTTGGAACATTGTGTAGTCTAGTTTCTTTTGTTTATTCCGCTGCGTTTCTTTAATTAATTTTTTAGATGTAATAGCCATGACTTGTACTTATTCTTTTAGATAATGTGGTAATTATTTGTGGATGATAAATGAAGTCTCGTTCCTTAAGGGATTTTATTAGTGCTCTCATGATATGAATGGTTTTAGAATGTAATGTCGTCCAGGGTGTGTTTTGGGGTGTTACAGTACCGGTACTCATTGCCCAATTTAGCATGTTTCAACCATTTTTTATTTCCAATCTATTTCAAACCCTTCCACAACCATCCAATACATGTTTAACAACATTTTCAACATAAAGTTTGATACATACAAGTTCTATTATACAAGATTCCGTTTAATTACATGTCAAAAACTAAATGTTCATAGTAATTTTTACAAAATACTCGAAATAAGCAACATATCGGCTTTCTTCATCCATGAGGCTCGAATTGGGAGCCATCCACAGGCGTATATCCCGCACTTGAAATATTTTTTCCATATAGGGTAAATCACGCTCAATAGAGTATTTCCTACAGAGGCTACTCCCCAACCTAAACACATATGAAATATTCACATGCAACATTCAATAACTCATAACATTCCAAACCAGAATATGCATCCAATGTTGGAATTGATCATGTCATGCCATGAAATGAGATGAGACTCACTCATGCAACTCAATCTGAGCCCTTCCCGGCTCTCCAACACGTGCAAATGTCAACGTGTATGAATCTATCATCTATGTTACACATCAAATGACATTTACCAATCCAGGGTCTTTCGTGGGGTGGGTATTGATGGACTTACACCAACGGCACCCAACCGACACGAAATTTATGGACTTCCACCAACTGTTCCGCATACACCGACACACTTTATGGACTTGTACCAACGGAGTGCTTATCCAAATCACCGGGCCTTGCACCTGAGGGATCTTCTAGTCCCTTTTGCTAACCTCAACCCTCTTTGCCATGTAAACCGTGCGACTCGGCCAAGTCTTCGATCCAGCTTACTCGAGCCCACTCGTCATCCACCAAGTGTGGTGTTGACGATAACCATGCACACACACCCATAAAATGCGTTGTTCCCGTGCATATGCAATATGATATCTCATTGCAATAATAATACAATGTTCAATATGTTATGAATGTTATATGAGCTATTCCAAATCATTTCACCATCCCATAACAAATTATATCATAAGCATATAATTCTCATAATTCTTTACAATGTCAATATATAAACATATACATATCCACATTTTATCTAGAAATAAGCCCAAGCATGTCATCACATAAACAAGCAATAACACACTTAATTCTCAAGGCATAATGTAAACGCATAGCATGCCCACGATTCACATACCTCAAGAAATTACTTTAAGCAATTTCTACATACTCAATTTAAGATAAAATTTATTCTACCCATTTTTCATACTCATTTCACCAATCAACAACAATAGGCAAGTGATATATACTTCTATCAACCTACCCATTCATATTAACATTCAAGATTGTAAATAAATCTAAGTAGGAAGAAACCCTACCTCTTGAAGCATAAGGAATGACTGTAGGAAGCTATAAAAACCAGCTTCTAGCCAAATATCTCACTTTCAAAAATTCCGTTCTTTGACCTTCAGTAAAACCCGTGATTTTTTGTATGGAAGCGTAGCCCTCGTCGAGGAGAACAATTTTTCCTCTTGGGTCGAGTTGATTTGAGCTCCGGAGTTGTGTAGATCGTAGAGAAAAGGTAGAGTTTCTCACTTGTTTCCCTCTCTTCTCTCTCATGTTACAATCGGCTGAAGAAATATGGAGAAAATCTGATTTTCTCCCCTATTTATATTTTCTAATGCTTGGTCCATAATGCACCACACGTTCCTCCTTTTTCGGTTTTATTTTCGTCCCGAAACGATTAAATTTCGTTCCGATTCAAGTTCAAAATATTTTGATTTTAGCTCGCCTTCATTTATTTTCCAAATTTCATAATTTTATTACAAAAAATCATTTTTGGGTTATCCGAGGCCTGGTCGCCTTGTAAAATGCGAAAAATTCGACTATCTCGAAACTCAACAAAATTTGACAGGGTAACTAGATTTCGTGAGACGAATCCAACAATGAAGTCCGTTTCGTCATCCTAGACCTAGAAAATTTCAGGTTTGCAACCCGTACCGTAGTGACAATTTACCGTTTTACCTTTTATTCATAAAAGTTCAAATTTACCAGGGTTTTTATAGAAGAAAGAACATAGCAAGGCTTATATTCTTGGGTTTTGGTGGGGATTGGATTCAAGGAAATTTTGAAGGTAAATCCTTATTTAATTTGTTTAAGTGTAGTTTTGATTTAGGTTTATGGATTTTGTGTATTGGGTCTTGTTATTAGTAAGAATTTCATGTTATGTAAGGTTTAAATTGTTGGTATATAAGTTTATGGGTGTTGGGGTTTGAGATATGAGGTAGAAGATGAAGTCTGTAACTGACACATAGCAAAAACCTAAGGATGAACTAGTTCAAACATCAATCAACTGGTTGAAAAGGATATAGAATCTGTGATGCATAGGTTGAACAAAAAATTTTCAACTAGTTGAGGGGAAAAACCTTCTCTGATGAATCGTTTGACCCTGAACTGGTTTAAACAGTTCAGTTCGAGCGTTCATGGGAGAATCACGATAACTCTCTAAAAAATCTCGATTGATGCACCATTTTTTTTATTGGAACCCAAACTTGAAGATATTTCTAACTATATAAGCTACAACATCTAATTCTATTTTTTGTGAAAAATGGTAGCCTTTGAAAGTGAACTGAAATTCTGCAAATATTAAACAAGCGGCCAACTTAGTATTTTTCAGGAGAAGTGAGATAACTTTTCATACGAGAATCCAATTTTAGTCAGTGACCAATAGTTGAAAATCTTGGAATGTCTACTCTTAGCTGACATTGGTTTCACCACGTAATTCAAAGTTCATGGAGAATTTTAACTAGGACATCACAGGTTGGTCAATCTAGCCATTAAATGTGGCCGTGAAAATTAATGTGTTTGATTGTATAATCTAAACTGAGGTTTTGAGTTACATTATATCACCTGGGAAGTGGTAGAGAGATGTGATTTCTTAAGCTTAATCAATCATTTATGCATGAGGAACATAATATCACGTGTTTGTAAATGGCACTCATATGTCTTCAACGTGTGTTAGGTGCAGAAGCGACAACGTCAGCGTCAAGTTCATCTAAAAATGTTACAGGGACATTGAATTCGGGTTTAGACATAACCCAAGGTGAGTATATTGGATCATATTGATTGAAAATATGATTGCTTGCTTATACTATACTACGTGTATTAACTGGAATATGGTGTAGTGGATTATAAGTTGTGAGTAGTGATATAATGGGGGTATGAACTGTGAATTGGAAATTGTTTATGAGCTTAAGTTTAATTATAGGAAGTAAATTAATAGATTATGAATTGTGAAATATCGATTGTTTGTTACTAGCTATATTTATTTGCATATGGCTAGATTATGACTCAATGGCTTAAGGATTATGGATTGGTGTTGGGTGTGGTTTCAAGTAGCTGAATTAATTGTGGTTGCTTATTAATAAGTGGTTGATGATACCACTAGGGGTAAACGATAGCAATATAATAGCCAAGACTTCCAAGCATTTATGCGTAGCGATATGATTTTCATGACTCCCTAGCATATACAAGTGGCGATGAGATTGTCAAGACTTCTAGGAAAAAATGGATATTTTTAATTTTCATCGAGACTTCCAAGCGTTATTGGATATTGGATTTTAGATAGTTGGTGTCGGGTATTAGATGAAGGTTGTTTGATGTTAAATTAGACTTTTAAATGTGTAGCGAGTTACGATTATAATTATAATGTGTTTATGTTTTTTCTTTTTATATGTTCCGATTATACTCACTGAGTGTATGTTTACTCACCCTCTTTCAACTGTTTGTTTTCAGGTGTACAGATTAAAGAAATGATCCACTGAGAAATTTAACTCGACATAGAGGTGTTGGTGTCAAATTGTACTTTATGTTAAGAGTCAAAATGTACACATGCTATGAAAATGTTTTAAGGGTATGCTACCCAAGTAGTGGCAACGTTGCACTATGTTATATGTTTTTGTCAGATTTCTTGTTATGATGGTTGGATTTGGATATTACTGCACAAAGATTGATTACTCTGAAATTAATTATTAAGGGTTATCAGATTGAGATTACCCACAACCTAACTCTTTTTCGAGATGGGTTTGACAATATTATCAACAAATAATATACACAACTAAGACTTATCTGGAATGTGTCTAGTTATTTAATCCATAACCAATGTCATATTTATTCCTTCACTTAGTCCATGATATTTTTCCTACTGCTTCACCTTGGAAGTTGTAAACCCAAATGTAGGTTGTCAAGGACGCAGTAAATCTTGGTAGATTCTAAGGTCGATCTATAGGGAGATAGGAATTTCGGAGTGTAAAAAAAATTAATAAAAATGTGATTATTTGAGAGAGTGATTTGGTAATTGGAATTTGGAAAAAATAAACTAAAATTGATTAGGAAAAAAAATTTGGCAAAATACTAAGGCATTGGTAATTATTTCAATAATACTTGGATAATAAATTGATCCTAATTTTCAATCTGAATTGGGAATCGGAGTGAACCCAATTGGAAGATTTATCAATAATTCAAGAATTTACTAATGGGCCTTTGGTTCAATGGTACTCCTTGTCATGTAAAGTCTTCGTCTTCTTGAGGTCAATGGTTCAAGTCCCATTCCCTCCCCCCCCCAAAAAAAATTAGGAAATTCTCTAATATATAATCAAAGAGTTAATCTAAATGAATCCAAACATCTAATTATCAAATACAAGTATTCACTATGCTCGGACTCTATGATAAATCAAGCAATTGAACAATTAAACACTCAAATTCATAAAAATCAACAAATCAATTAATTAAATGAAAACTTCAATAATTCAACCCATGCATGTACATCTAGTTATTCAACTCATAGGGAATCTCAAGCATTCATCACTTATAACATAAAATTTCAAAAAAAATTATAAAGAGAAAACTTTGCTAAAATAAGAATGATTGATTATTAAAGAAGACTCAAATGAAGAACATATGATTTAATTTACATACCCAAGTGCATTAAAACTTCTTCTAGATTTATTAAAAGGGTTAGCCAGCCATGGAGAATGAAGTAATTGCCAAATTAATCTTAATACAAAGAGTAATGCTATTTGGATCAAAAAATCTGACATAATTTACAGACATAATGATGTGACTTCATTTGAATCATTGGATCAACACTCAGTTCAGATGTTTAATTAAATCTACAATCAATCCAAATGTTACAGTGAATTAGGTCAGCAAAATGTGTCACTAAATTAGGTCCCAATAGCATTGCTCTAATACAAAAGTTTTAGATCTGGTATAAAATCCTAAGCTCTCTAAAAAATAGCAAAGTCCCTTCCAAAAGAGGAAGAAGCTCTATTTGTCGCATCATCGAGCCTTTCTCATTGGCTGGGAGCATAGACACGCGTCCAGACGTGGATTTTATGCCGTTCGAACGTAAAAGGCAATTTAAATCACTTTTGGATGTGGATTTTATGACGTCCAAACGTCGAGTACCAGGAGTTCAATCTTATTTTTGCCTCTGATACAAAACCTCACGTCCGAACATGGACAATTGATGTCTGTATTCCATTCTCATATTTGCCCATTTACCTCCTAATCTCATCATTTTACCAACAATATAGACAAACACTAATTAAATCATGATAAAATCAAATATGACCTTAAGCATATACAATTAAGTCCAAACTGGTGACAATTAGCCCACAAATGATTGAATAAATAAGCAATATTTGTAAAACCCGAGAAAAATTAAAATCTTAATTAAATGGGTAAAACGATAATTAGTTGTTAAAATACGTGTAAAAAACGTAAATTTAATATAATTTAGATGACGAAATGGACCTCACAATTCGATTTTTCTCGTTAAATCTAGTTACCCAGTTAATTTTCACTGAATTCTAAGACATTCAATTTTTTTTTGCGTTCTACGAAGCAATCGGGTGTTGTACGACTAAAATTATTGTGATCAAATTTTATTCGTGGGGCTAGAAAAATAATTTAAAGTTAGTCCAATAAAAATATACTAAGCTTAACAAGGATGAGATTGAATTGATTCAGAATAAAATTGAACCCCTTAAAAAAAGGAAGACGTATGGGGCGACATGGGCCACACCTTTAAACTATATAAAGTAAAAGACTTTTTGTCTTTCCACTTTATTCATCACTCCAAAAGCCTGCTGAGACAGAGGGAGAGAAAATAGATTTTTTTTACTTCTTCTTCTTCATTCCTTCTTATATCTACAAAGATCCAACCATTTGATCGCTTCGGACCAAGAATTAAAGTTGTTCTGCATAGCGAGAGCTACACAACCATATCAAAGATCACCCCTTTCTCAAAAAATATCAGAGATAAGGATCTAGGACTAACATGGGTGCGAGTGTGTGCATAGTTTGAAATCAACCACCACGTAGGTGGGTAAATCGTGGTCTCAAAAAATTCGCAATAAGATCGGGCTGAGTCGCACGGAAAATTAAATGGATAAATGTGTCAGGGTGTGGCAAGAAAGGCTAGATTCTCCCTTGGGTGCAAGACCCGGTTACTTGGTTTATACACTTCTCGATAGTGCAATTATAGAAAAGTGTAACTGTGAAAACAGAGCCGCAGGTGGGATGTCTTAAAAATTCGTTGATGATATAGTGTCATATTAGTGAAATACCATAAATCATCGCCCCACAAAGACAAAAGAAAATGAATTAATTAGTTATTTAATATACATAACACCAATTGCAGGGGCTTGGGAGCCCAAGATGGGACTTGGTGTTAGTATTGCTTGCGTGAATCTCATCAAATGACATGACATGATTAATGGTATTTGTTTATAATAGATATATTTAAACAAATGTATGAAATGATTGTTGCATGTGACATTTCATATGTATTTGGGATGAGATGCATTCTCTATGGAAGTTACCATATTGAGCATTGACTCACCCTTTATGGGAATGTCTTTAGGTATCGCATAGGCTTTCACTGAAAACCCTCCTGGGGGCCAACTTTGTCGATAAAATCGGACTGTGGCTTTTATTTTGACGTTATAGTCCCTTCTATATGTTTACTTTTGGCCTTGTATAATTTTTGTAAACAAAAACTTGTTTTATATTAAAAAGACATATATATGAGACTCTTTTGAAACATTTATTCTTTGATGAATAAATGTACATAGAGATAATGATTATGGTAGTATCTAATATTATTCGACTGATTATGGATGAATGGACTCGGTGTGGTCAATTTTGTATAATTGCACAAGTTGTATTTTGGGTAGAGTTTCTTGTACAAATGAGACTCTGGTCGAATTTTGTTAAGTTATGGATCCCAGTAAATGAGGCATAATGGCATGGTATCGAGTTATACGGTATCCATACATATTCCATGGGTTGACAGGTGATCAATGGGTCAATTACGACCACTCAAACTTTGGGGCATCATAACTTGATATCACAGCCTAAGTTCTCGATTCACCTAGGGCTTGTGGGGCATGGGTCTAGACAATTATATCCATTATGTATTGCATGTTAAATGTATTAAATGTTATGTGTTATGTGTTATGAGATTTTATGCATGATTAAATGTAAATTGGAATGAGATACAATGGTTAAAAAAAACATAACCTTAGAGACGGGAAATGAAAAGGTAGAAAAGTCTACTGTTTGGGCTCCTGCCCGTAGGTAATGTATCTCCTACCTGTAAGACAAGAAGAAAATTTTCAAATTTTTTCTATAGTTTTAACATTTGGTCCCTAGATTTGAGATACTAAGTTATTGATCTAATGCTATGTTATGTGTGTGTAGATGGAAACTAGAGGAAGGGGACTTCGGGGGAGACAGAACAACCAAACACCACCGTCGGCTTTCGATCAACAAGCCTTTATGGAGGCTATGGGTATTGTGGCTGCAAACCTAGTTCAAGAAAGCACCAACATGGGACAAGGAGACTTGAGTAACCTCTAGAAGTTTAAGTCCCACAAGCAACCAACTTTTGTGGGAAGAGGGGATCTAATGGTAGCCGACCATTGGTTCCAATAAGTGGACAAAAATTTTAGAAGCAATGGAGATTATGCCCGATGCCACCAAGATACAATTGGCCACTTTCCATCTTGAGGGAGATGCCCATCAAAGCTGGACATGGGCAAAAACCCCAAGGGACATCAAGATAATGACATGAAAAAGGTTCCAAGAGCTCTTCACGAATAAGTATTTCCCATCGACACTTCGGCCAGTCAAAGCTTGGGAATTCCCAGACTTAAAGCATGGAACGATGTCTGTCCTGCAATACGTGGCCAAGTTCATAGAGTTGTCACATTTTGCGGATGACTACGTGGCCACAGATTTGGCTAAAGTGCAAAGGTTTGTGGATGGCCAAAATTTGTCCATCCGTGGGAAGATTATTGGCCACAGGTTACATGATCTTGATGAGATGGTTGAGACCATCATGACCATTAAGAGAGATTTTGAAGATGCCTAGATTAGTTGGGGCCGAATCAAAGGATAAGAAGAAGGAAGGGCAGTCTTCCACTATTAGCTCAGGGAAGAAACAAAGGACTTCTACCCCACAAGGATCACAAAGACAGAGTCGAGGCTATTAGAGACAAGGCCAAAGCCAGGGCCAATCTTCCCATGGTGGGAGGAGCTCTAAGGACACACCATATAGAGGTCAACAAACATATGTCTATTGCCACTAGCCAGACCACTTGAAGAGAGAGTGTCCACAGAGACAAGCAACATAGAACTATGGGGCATCTCAGTCCCAGTGATCATTGGGACCACCCTAAACCTTTTATATTCCTCATTTCCCCACTATGGGTCAAGGGAGCCAGTACCAGTATCAGATTATAGGGCAGCCTCCATAGCTTCACGTGCGGGGGACACCCTAACAGGGTAAGACACTTCGGAGACCATGCCGAGGCGGGGGACATGGTTTTCAGGGACTCAATTTTATAGGTGCATCACATAATTTTATTGTTACGTCATGCTTACGGGACTTGGACTCAAAGGTCGAGATTCTGAAGGAGCCCATGTATGTAAGTTCACCCTCAGGAGAAAGAGTTTGTATTAACAAGATATGTCATGGTTGTGAGTTGGAGATCAGAGGGATCTAACTCACCGTCGACCTTAGGGTCACCGAGCTGACAAAATTCGATGTCATACTCGGGATGGACTAGTTATCGACACACAAGGTCGTCATTGATTACAAGCGCAAGAAGGTTACATCCTACACTTCAGACGGTTTGTTTCAAGTTTCATGGGGAAAAACATAATGTTTGACCCTAGGCCATATATGACTCCCGATGGTATGGACGGTTGATGGGTTGACTTGCTAGCCTTACACTGGAGGACGAGGCGAGACAGGAGTTGGCTCTGCCTCAAGTCGTGTGCAACTATGTGGATGTCTTCCCAGATGAGTTATTGGGGTTTCCATTGCACCGGGATGTACACTTCAACATTGAGTTATAGCCCGATGCATCCCTTATTTCTATGACACCACATAGGATAGCACTGGCGAAGTTGCAGGAACTTAAAGTTCAATTACGAGAGCTATTGAATAGAGGCTTTATTAGGCTAAGTACCTCACCTCGGGGTGCTCCGGTGCTATTTACCAAGAAGAAGAATAGGAAGCTTAGGCTCTACATCAACTACCGGTAGTTGAACATGGTCACTGTCAAGAATAAGTACCCACTACCGAGGATCGATGATCTTTTTGACCAACGGAGAGGGGTATGAGTCTACTCTAAGATAAATCTGCCCACGGGGAACCATCAGTTGAAGATTAGGGAGGCAAACATTCCAAAAATGACTTTTAGGACATGTTACGAATAATTTGAGTCTATAATTATGCCCTTCAAATTAACGAATGCTTCGGCGACATTCATGAATCTTATGCGTAGGATTTTTTAGCCCTACCTAGATCAATTCATCGTGGTCTCTATTGATAACATTCTGATCTACTCCAAGTCTAAGGAGGAGCATAAAGATCACTTGAGGATCGTGTTACAGACCTTAATTGACCATCAATTGTATGTCAAGTTCAGTAAATATGAGTTTTGATTGACTAAGGTGAAGTTTTTGGGATACGTGGTGTCGACTTCAGGTGTGTTAGTGGACCTAGAGAAAGTTAAGGCAATTATGAGTTGGGAGAGATCTAAGTCAATCTTTGAGATACGTAATTTCTTGGAATTGACAGGACATTATCAGAGGTTCATTGAGGACTTCTGTCGGCTACCCGCGTCTATAAATAGGTTAACTTGGAAAAAGGTCAAATTCTAGTAGGATGACTCGTGTGAGAGGGCATTCCAAGAGTTGAAGACGTGACTGACTTCAACTCCTATTTAGATTATCCCGGAGAGGGGGTAAATGTACACAATATATTGTGATGCCTCAATAGACTGACTTGGATGTGTTCTGATGCAGTTTAGGAGGGTTATAGCTTATAGTTCATGGCAGTCGAAGAGCCACGAGTAGAACTACCCCACACATAACATGGAATTGACAACTATTGTCTTTGCTTTGAAGGCATGGCATAATTATTTGAATGAAGAACAGTTTCAGGTGTTTTCAGTTCACAAAAGTTTAAAATACATCCTCACACAATGAGACCTCAACAAAAGACAACGCATGTGGATGGAGTATCTGAAAGACTACGACTTCACTTTGCATTATCATTTTGGTAAGGCAAATGTGGTGGCTGATGTACTCAACCGGAAGTCAATGAGAGTCTTGGCTAGTATAGCTTCCCAAAAGTGGCACATGTTCGAGACTATGGGACAGTTCAGGCTACACTATAGAGGTCAAGCTCAAATCATTTTCGGAAGTCTGGTGGCTACACCTTCCTGACTAAGTAGGGTGATCGAGTCCCAAGGACAAGACACAAAGATATTGTCCATTAGGGACCGGGTACATTTGGGTACGAGTGAAGAAAAATAGGCCATCTACATTGATGGTAGTTTTTAATTCAGAGGAAGGGTTGTGGTTCCCCAGTCTACGGGATCTGAGAGAAGAGATTCTCAGAGAATTTTATTGCTCCTGTTTTGTTGTGCATCCTAGTGGCATGAAAATGTACCATGATCCTCATTGTTGGTGTTACTAGAGTGGAATAAAGAGACATGTAGGAGACTTAGTCAGTAAATGTCTCACTTGTCAGCAGGTTATAGCCGAGCACTAGAGACCAACATGGTTTCTCCAGCCTTTGGAGGCGGCTGAGTGGAAGTGGAAACACATCACTATGGATTTTACGACCCATCTACCACGAACTTTGTGTGGGCACGACGAGGTATGAGTGATAGTGGGCTGACTAACGAAGTCGGCACACTTTTTGGTTGTGCGGATGACCTTCACACAAAAGGAATTCAGCAACTACATATACGGGAGATAGTCGGATTACACGGGGTACCAGTATCTAAGTATCTGATCAGGATCCCAAGTTCACGACTCATTTATGGGAAAGCCTTTGGCGAGCTATAGAGACTTAGTTGATGATGAGCACAAATTTTCATCCCCAGACGAATGGTCAGTTAGAGAAGACTATCTAGAATTTTGAGGACATGCTTCAAACAGGTGTCCTTGATTTCAAGGGTAGTTGTGAGCATCATTTACTATTAATGGAGTTTTCCTATAACAATAGTTATCTGACAAGTATTGAGATGGCACCCCATGAGGCATTATATGGGAGGCCGTACAATTCTCTGGTATGTTGGACGGAGGTTAAAGAGGGACCTTCCACGGGTAAGGACTTGATCAGGGACACCTCAGAGAAGGTGGACATTATACAAAAGTTTATTCTCATGGCACAGAGCCAACAGAAAAGCTAAGCTAATAGGTAGCGGAGACCTCTGGAGTTTGAAATTGAAAATCAAGTCTTCTTGAAGGTCATGCCTAAGAGGGGAGTTGTTAGGTTCAGAAAGAGAGAAAAACTATCACCGAGATATATCGAGCCCTTTGAGGTACTCAAGAGAGTTGGTATAGTTGCGTATCAGTTGGCATTACCGCCAAAATCTATCAGGTGTTCACACAGTGTTCCAAGTCTACATGTTTCAAAAGTATACCCTAGATCCTACACATGTGGTGAACTGGGGGGAACTTATTGTTAATGCGGAGGGGACCCTTGAGGAAAGACCAATTCGTATTATGGATAGTCGAGACCAGGTTTTGCTTAGCAAGACTATAAGGTTGGTAAAGGTGTTATGGCAGCACCGGGATATCGCAGAGGCCACATGGGAACGCGAGGACTCTATTCTTGTAGTCATAGTGTATTCTACAACTTTCGGCATATGCATCCATACTACATGTCGTGTATGCAATTTTGGGAATGAAATTCCCTTAAGTGGGAGACTGCAAAACCCCGAGAAAAATTAAAATCATAATTAAAAGGGTAAAATGGTAATTAGATGTTAAAACATGGGTCAAAAACGTGAATTTTATATAATTCAGATGACGTAATGGACCTCACTGTTGGATTCGTCTCGTGAAATCCAGTAATTTAATCAATTTTCACTGAATTCCAAAACAGTCGAATTTTTTACGTGTTACGAAGCGATCGGGTGTCGCATGACTAAAATTATTGTGATCAAATTTTATTCGCGAGACCCAAAAAATAATTTAAAGTTAGTCCAATAAAAATATACTAAGCTTAACACGGGGTGAGATTTAATTAATTAATAATAAAATTGGACCCATTAAAAAGAAGACATGTGGCGCGACGTGGGTCACACATTTAAACTATATATAAAGTGGAAGATTTTTTGCCTTCCACTTTATTCTTCACTCCAATAGCCTGTCGAGACAGAGGGAGAGAAAAGAGATCTTTTTTATTTCTTCTCCTTTATTCCTTTGTAGATCTACAAAGATTCAACTGTCAGATCTCTTCGGACGAAGAATTAAAGTTGTTTTGTACAACGAGAGCTACACTACCATACCAAAGATCACGCCTTTCGCGAAAAATATCA
The DNA here is from genome assembly GCA_023539305.1 of Ilex asprella. Classification (NCBI taxonomy): domain Eukaryota; kingdom Viridiplantae; phylum Streptophyta; class Magnoliopsida; order Aquifoliales; family Aquifoliaceae; genus Ilex; species Ilex asprella. Next base: position 32,709 of record JAHQCQ010038302.1, on the reverse strand, counting down.
AAGATGAGGATCTAGGACTAAAGCTTGGGAAGTTAAATTCGAGTTTTCTTTGGAGTTCTATGACGTGGGCTCACGCTACGAGAGGTAGGGTTTCCTCTATTTAGATGTAATTTCAATCTAAAATATGACATATGAAATAGATAGGCTAAGGGTGCATATCACATGTTAGCTCTTGACTAGTGGAACTAGTGAGCCAAATATAGGATTTATAATTAACCTTGTAATTAGTAAAATCTTATTATGATTAACTTGGTGAAAGTTAATGTTAGTAATTTAAAGCATGTTAATTGTACATTAGCATGACTTGATGTTTCAATCACATATCAAGTTTAATAAAATTATTAGCTTGTTATGTGATTATGAGATAACATGTATGTTAAATGATTATTTAACATATACTTAGTGTAGTAGACTTTTGTTTATGTTTATAAAATGAATAAACATGTTGTCATGTAGAAAGTGATAAGCATGCTAATTGTGCAAATTGATGTGTCCTCTAGGTGTTTATTTAAATGTCTAGGCAAATACAAGAATGTAGTCGAGTTGATTATCTTACATAACATGCTTGAGATGGTTTTGAAAATGTCATTGTATTGCATTCATTATATAATTGGCATTGTCAATGGTATCGAAGGCAATTACACATTGCATTATGCATGAGTTATACTACATTCATTGGCATTGACATGGGTGCGAGTGTGTGCAAGGTGTGAAATCAACCACCACATAGCTGGGTTGATTGGGGGCTCGGGAAAGTCGCACTAAGGTCCGACTGAGTCACATGTGAAATTAAATGGATAAATGCGTCGGGGTGTAGCCAAAAGACAAGATTTATGACATTTGTTTATAATAGAGATATTTGAATAAATGCATGAAATGATTGTTGTATGTGACATTTCATATGCATTTGGGTTGAGAGGTATTTTTTATAGGAGTTACCTATTGAGCTTTGGCTCACCCTTTATAGGAATATTTTTTAGGTATTGCACAGACTTTCACCAAAGGTCCTCCTACGGGCCCGCTTTGACAACAGAGCCAAACTATGACTCTTATTTTGACGTTGTAGTCTCTTGTATATGTTTACTTTGGCCTTGTATATTTTTTGTAAACAAAAATTTGTTTTATATTAAAAAGACATGTATATGGGACTCTTTTTGGACATTTATTCATTTATGAATTAATGTACGTAGAGGTGATGATTGTGGTAGTATCTGATACTATGCAATTGAGTACGGATGAATGAACTCAGTGTAGTCAATGTTATACAATTGCACATGTTGAATTTTGGATAGAGTTTCTCGTACAAAGGAGACTTTGCCCGAAATCCATTGAAATTGGTCCACCGAGACCGAGGCCTTAAGTTAATTACTAAGGCTTCCGGATTTCGGGCTACATGAGTAACATTATCTCTTATATCTTCGTTGATGTGGATAATTGACCCCAAATATCGAAACTGTTTTCTTTAATATCTCTTGATCTTCAATATTTAATGTATCCTTCTTTGGATTATTGCTACAATCACATGTCATATATTCAATTTTATTCCTACTTGTTTTGAATCATTTTGATTTTAAAGTTTCTCTCCAATCTTCAAATTTATTTTAAATTACTTTAATTTACATCAATCAATACTATATCAATAGCAAAAAATATATACAACTAAGTCTTATCCTGAATGTGTCTAGAAAGTTAATCCATAACAAAGGCCAAAGGCTATTTAACTTAAATCATAACCCTCATATAATCATATTGTGATTGAAAATTCACTAGTCTGCATCTTGTTGTTTTCCCTAAGTCATTGTATCCTCCCACACATCTTTAATCTTAGGCATATACCTATTTCAAATTATTTTCATCTCTAATGTCCACACTACTAAATTTATGCAAACTTTGTTGTAGGCCCTTCGCCTTTTTTATAAAAACAATGTAAGATTTTCTTTTTTCTCTATACCTACACTTATTATCATAGCTAACTATATAGCCCTCATTGTTAACTTCCCAAGTACAAAACCAAATTATTCTCAAATACTATAATTTGAAATGTGAACTATTACTTGGTCATTATTTGTGATATCCCGAAAGAAATTGACTTTGTAAATGAAGTGATATTTAAATGTGTTATTTTGCAACTGAATTATGGTGTTATTAACAAAATAAAAGAAAATTATTAGTCAACATCAAATGCGATTGTAAATTAGGAGGAGTCTGAGAGTTTGTTACAGTACCAAGAAAATGGCAGGTGACATAAATTTGGCATGTAAATTAGGGAATAAATTGGGCAGTTAAAAAATTGTGTGAGTATACATATCCAGATTACTTTAAAATATCACCATACATGAACAACATTTTTTTATCCATCTTTACCCTCTAACACTACAACTATGTCAAGCTTATCCTGTAGATTTAATGCCACAATCTATATCTACTATTAAATGATTAACAGGGACAATGACTTTATTGCACATTACTTTAGCCCTTCGTCTCTCTATTTCTCTTTTGCGTATTCAAGCCTGCATCTCTGGAATAATTAGTTACTTGTGGCATCTAATAACTACCTCTTTATATTCCATATTCAACACTCTCCCTCTTAGAACCAATGAGTTTAGTTGTCACTCCTTAAACCATTCTCCATTTAAGATCTCTTTGTGACTCTTCAGATTCTGGATATTAATGTGGGAAGTTATATCAGTTACCAATCTAGAATTCAATAATTTGAGTTCTTCCTACTAGAATTTGAAGGATTAAAGACCTTTCGTATACTCTTTTCTATGTCAGCCTATACATTTCACCCCTTTCCCTCTCCCTCTCTCTTACCGCCGCAAACACACCGTGTCTCGTGCCATTGCAGAACTAGCTAAGTATTGCTTGAACAAGTATTGAGTTTATGTTTGTTCTTTTCTTCAATCATCAAATTTACATGGTGTATCATCTCAAATCACTTTGAATGCCATCTAAATCAAATGAAGTGAAGGAACAAGCATGAAATCATAGACATTCATTTCAATGATTTCATGAATGTGTTTTTAAAATTCATTTGCATGATGTGAGCTAGGTGTGGAGACAACTCCATCTGTTTCGGCTCCACCTTGAGGTTGAGAGAGATCTTATTAGGTAGAGTTAACTATACTATTTTATGTGGTTGCAAATGACAAGAATATGCTTATTTGTTACTGATATATGATTGAGTTGATCATTGGCTTGTGATTGCATTATAAATATGATATGTTGCCTTAGTGGCAGATATAACCATATAAAGGTAGATATGTAGCCTTAGTGGCGGATTTATGTGTATATACATACATGATGACTTTTGTAGTGGTTTTTTCATTATCTTATTGAGATGATATTGACATTTGAGGTGTACTTTCGTTATTCTTTACTATATAAATGTGTACATTTACAGAGCGTGTTCTTTTGATTCCCCTATAGTTTATATTCTCAGTTAAACAGACATAGAGGGATGTCCACTGCTGGATTTAGACGGATGAGGAGAGAGTTTGGAGTTTGGGTCTTTCTTGTTTCATATTGTGCATATTTGAGACATGTATACATTTATGATTTTGAAATCTCAAAGTTTTGGAGTGGAGTTTTATAGTCTGTATAGATTATATATTTGTATGCATGGGTTTTATTTGTGTTTTATTATATTCTTGCATAGGGTAACATGGTTAGATTTAAGGAGTGGGTCCACACTTAGTGGAGTAATTAAAATTACTACATCTAGGTCAAGATGTGACATATTTTATGTGTGTGTGTGAGTGAGAGAGAGAGATAGAGAAAGAGGAGAGATGGAGAGATGAGTGTCGTGTGAGAAAGATAGACACTAATACTTATTGTAGACATGTTCTAGTTTTCAAAGGGAAAATAAAAATCAGGAGGTGGGTCAATGCCTGCAATCATCAAACACCAATGAAGTAGGAAAAATATGGGGCATGAGTTAGATAAAAAAAACAAAGAAAGAATCCTTGACCTGGAGATCAGACAGTTTGAAGAAACTAGCTTTGGAAGAATTGATGTTGCTGGTGAAATCGAGATATTTATATCACATTATGCATCCTTGATTAATCTCTTTGCAAAGAGTATTTTATTGATACTATCCTAATCGTTTTCTAATTGTTGTATTATTTTGTTTTGAGTTTCAGTATGATGTTCTGTTTAATTGTTGATGTTTCAATATTCCTTCAGGTTTTCATATGATTTACCTTTGATGGTTATGATAAAAATATTTTTTATTGGTGAATTGCTTGGGACATATCAGCCCACTCGATGGCATGGTAATTGACGACAGGAATTTGAGCACGAGCTTAGCACATGAGCTCGGTAGCTTAGTAAGCTCCAGCTCGCCAACTTCAGTTTGCCATCTCGGTAGAGTTCTGCTTCTCCACAAATTCACTAGTTCTGTTCAACTAAGACTTCCACTTGGATAGGGAGTCTACCTCCAATCCACTACTGGATATCCGAGATTTATTTCAGTCCCCAATCAAGGGATAAACATCCCCAATAGGCTATCACTGCTTATAAGAAAAGAGGAAAGGAGATTAACAAGGCAAGCAATACATGCTCAACCTAAAATTCTATTTTTCTAATTCCTTTTCAGGTTTAAGTTGTAAGACCCCTCGTGTATGTATATTAATCCAAAATAGATTATCAAGTATGATATTGGGGTTCGAGACACGCCCTTGAGTGTGATGAACGTGAGAGGTTTGAAGGTTCTTACCTTGACTGGATATCATAAAGTGTTTAAATGAGTTTCTTACCTTGAGAGGTTTGAAGGTTCCCAATTACTCATAGTAGAGTTGCTTGGTCCTTGCAAAGGATCAATAATTCGTAGTATTCGCTCATGTGAATCGAGGCAGAGATTTATTGTACTATTCCTGTCAAGTTTCGTCAACTTCGTTGCATTGGTATACATGCTTCCTTAAAATAGCGTATCCTTGCAAGGATTGGTTGGATGATTGTGTGTGGGAGGGGGAGATATTCTCGATTTGTTCATTCACGGTAGTCAACCTGCATACATGAGATACACTTATTATGATTATTTATAATTTGAGAAATGGTTCTACTCCTTTACGAGTTTTTCTGCTTGTACACCAAAAATTGAGATCATTATCTATTGACATGTGTTTTACCTCAAAAATTATATGTTATTTTTTTCAAATTAAGACCTACCTATTTTATCAAATTGTATAAACCTTGTTTAGGTTTAGGAGATTTTTCCTATTAAGCTTGTATTGTTCACCCCTTCATATAACATTTTTTAGATTTAGATGTTGAGTACGACATGAACACAGGTGAACAAGTAAATTGGGATGTGAAAGTGGATCCAGAGCTTGAGGCTTAGTTTTGGAGAGTTTACATTTATGCTAGTTATTTTGAAGATTGTCAAAGGAAAAAAAAACACTAAATTTTCCTATTTATTTAGCTAGTTATGGCACTGTCTCGATTATTTGGGATTTTTGGAAGTAAACTTGGATTATGGTTTTATTTTTAGGGGATTTTTAGTTAGATTATATTGAATATTGATGTTTTATGTTATTGGATGATTTATTTTAGCTATGCTCTCATGGTTGATGGTTAATAGTTAAGCTCATGCTTATTTGTGAAAATTGGGGCATGACATAAGAATCGGAGAGTCGATCCTATAGGCCCACCGATCTTTGACTTGCTATTGTAGTTGCTCCCCTTGATTGGTCAACATACAACTCTAGTCAACAATTCTTCTAGAGCTTCATGGTCAACTTCTGGCATCATCAACAATGATAGTGAATTGTGACTGTGGCCCCGAGAGATGTGTGATAGAATAGAATGTACCGAGTGGTGCCTAACATGTTATCAAAACGAACTAAGCATGAAACCATACATTGAAAGATTGAAGTATGAAGTTTCATATTATTTGTGAAATAATATTCTTTGTTTAGTTAATGTTTCTGCAGTTGTTTGCTGGTTGTCCTATTATTGCTTGATCTACCTTTGATCCCATATACTGTGTTGAAAAGTACTTAATGGCCCACCCAAGCTAACCCTCATTTACCCTTATCAAATGCAGGTTGATTTCGGGGTACATATCCAGAAAACATGGAACAGGTCGAAGAATTGGAGATTGTCGAATTGATATTATTATTGTAAGAGTTTTGACAGTTGGTGATCTAACACTTGTAATTATTATGGAGGATCCTCTTGATTAAATATTGGGATTTTAGCGCTTTGTATTTGTTCAAATTGATGGTGTTTTAGTTCACACACTGCATCGAAGAGGATTGGGTTCAGAACGGACAATATTTGTAAAAGCTGCATGGTATGACTTAGTAATATATCAATAATTTACACAATTTTTTAGGTCCCAATAGTTTTTAATATATTAATACAAGGGACTAGTATCACTCCAAAAAATGTGAACATATATTTTTTATTTTTATTAATTCTTAAGAACTGTGAGAGTAATGTTTCTTTAAAAATTTCTATCATTACGGGTATTAACAATGGGGCTAGAGGCGTTGAGGATGTGGAATATTCCACTTCTAATTTATATTTTGCATTTCAATAAATTGAAAGAGAATCTTGGAGATGGTAAATATGATTGTGGACTGTCTAATTTTCTTCATCTATCGTCTTACTTTCTCAACTTTTTACACTTTGAACCCAATGTAGGGGTTTTAGTTAGCTTTCTTAACAACTCTCACCCAATGATTTAATTATGATTATGAATGATCATTTAGTATATATTATCTGTCACAATCAATTTTATAAATTAGTGTGGTCAAAAAAATAATCAATTTATGTTTTCATTGAATCATCGACAATTAAAAGATCATCAAGGTATGGCGATTACTTCTAAACTTCCAAATGAGATCTTATAAGCTTATAAATCAAATAACATATTAACAACACAATATATGGTGGTTCGACTAGCCCTCTGGTTGCACCACTATTCCTAATCAACTTAGTTGAGGCTCAAGGGTTTCCAAGTTTACCCTAAATAATCATGTGGCTCACAAACTATGCAATCTATTTCCTAACATACTTTTTCTAGAATTTCTTGCAAGTTTTCCTAGGGTCTTTTGAAGCCTACCTAATGAATTTTACACAAGGGCCTTCCCTAGATTTTTATGAAGATTTTTTCTATGGCTCACATACAACTATCTCGAACAATAAATTTCACTTAGATGCAACTCAACTTACAGCTATAATTAGTGTTATTAAACTGGATCCGCCGATCAACCTGGGAACCTGACTAACCGATGTCTAAATCAGGCTAGTTTGCTAATTGGATCGTTTATGTAGTTGACCTAGTACCAAATCGTTGACCTTGGGCCTAGGCTGTTTAAAATGAACTAATTTAAACTGTATGGTTTGATATACTTGGACAAGTACATTTCTTTAAAAAAAATAAACATTTTTTTTGCCCCTTACAATAAATATTCAATCTCAACTTGACTACCAATTGAAGTCTTCTAACTTTCCACTCAAAGCTTTAAGTGAACAGGTTACCATACATGAAGTGGAACACTTATAGGTGCATTTTGCTTCTTTTGACCTTGTAGCTATCTGATGTGCGATATGCTAAAGAGTAAGTTTGTAGTCCTATGCTATTTCTTTGTATTGTGGCAATCTATTCTGGGATATTTGCTACACTGAAATGCCTAACTTAATTTATTATTATTAATAAAAAAAATTATAGCCGCACAACCTGTACTTAATAATTAGTTTTAATTGTACACCCGATTGGACTAGTTGACCCAACATTTGGACTAGACTCATTAATTCTGTCTTTTGTCAGGTTAATAGCTGTGCCGAGTTTAATAACTATTATTGTAATTCACCGTCACAACTTATAGTCAAATCATGTCAATGGAGATACAAGTTCTCCTTGAACTATGCCAATTCTAATGCATGTGAGATCAACTGCAATGTAACTAATGTCTTAATACACAAAAAATTCCATCTCAATAATAAAGGCCAACTACTGCACAAGTTTCTTTTTTAATGTGCATGACTATTGACCATTGTTAATGGTTTGAATATTCTTTTTGAGTTTACCTAATTAACCCTAAACTATTTTTGACATGTGCAGGAGTTAATGTAAAGTAAATGCAATCAACTAACATTCAAAAAATAGGCAACAATATTAATAGTGGAGCATATAATGGTTATACCAAAGTGTTGGTTTTTCATCTAAAAAACAGGCATGGGTCAAAGTTCTAATCGACCACACTCCAGACATATCAAGCTTTTCCATATTTCAATTCCAATAAAGAACTATGTGTGGGGAATGCATTTAAACATAATTTTGTTTCTAAGCAACCTAAGGGACAATTCATATAGTCTTGAAGTCCTTAAAATTGTCGAAGTGTTCCTCACTATGCTCGACATAATATTTTCTTTATCTTACTTGTGTTATGAAGTCTTTAAGCTAAAATTCACACCCAAGCTTTCCTTCACTTGTTGGATCATGTCTTCAATATTTTAAGGCCCATATGTGGGCCATGAAATTACTAAAATCCTAAAACTATACTTGGCATACATCTCTCTCGCCTTTCTCTTTCACCTTTATTATTTTTCATCTTATTCTGTCTGTTTATCAAACTCATTAACACATGCACACAAAAGTGTAAACATGCTTGACTACACGACTTTCATCCACCACCATGCTTATTGGCACACAACACCACAATTCATCACCCAGTTCATTTTCCAAGTATGAAAATCTCAATTCATTACATCATACTCGAACGACATAAAATCCCAATTGATCACCCCTAACTTCTCTACATGTTATGTGTTGCACATGAATCTATCGCAAGTAGTGGTGGAACAAAAATGCTGGATATTAAATCGTAGTTTACTTTAATGATCAAAAGAGCTTGAAACTTAGCAAGGTTCTTATAATCAATTTTTTTGGCTTCATTTTACAAAGATCTCAAAAAATTACTTAAGTTGTCAAAAACTCTACGATGTTTTCCATACATTCAAATGATAAAGGATATTAGGTGTTGTTTGAGGAAAAAATCTCGTACCTTCAACCTTTGATAATATGGAATTTGAACTGAATGAGAAGAAGGTGAGTATTCCTCATGCAAAACGAGAAAACTGTCAGAGACTGGGTTGGGCTGGTCGGATCACTCTAATGCTTAAGGCAGTAAAGGCTCCAAGAGTTAGAAGGAAAACTAACATGGAAAGAAGTACATACATTTGACTTAAGCATTACCCGGTATTTATAGTGTCGAATGACACCCATTCTATTAGGGTTTTCATTGTTGGATCTACTAGGTGGCACAACTGTTTTTAAGTCGGATTCTTCTTGATTGGTACTGGAATGTTTTCCAACTTTCTTTCTCATTCGTCGACTTTTTAGGTCACATGTATATGCTTACCTTTGACTTAGGCAATTTCCTTATCGATTTATCACCACCTCTAATTTATTGGGTTAGGCTTGTTATCCCCTTTAATATAGGTTGACTCTAAAAAAAAACCCCAATTGTCAGCTCTGTTTGGTCTTGACTATAGGTTGGTTAGGCTAACAGCTCGTCCATTCTAGCCGAGCACTTCTGCTACTTGCTTGGTTATTGTGACATCGATTCGGTTAACAAATTTTCAATTTCATAACAAAGACATCCTGTTTTTTCCACATGAGCCTTTGTCATGTATTTTAGAACATGTGGCTTCATTAACTGATCCAATCATACACAGTCATTTTATGCCCTTTCATCTACTTTAATGGGTTCCTCTCAATCATTTCTGTCGATATCATGCAATGTGCACACACACACACACACATATCTTGTTTGCTCACCTGTCTCAGTTTGGGGTTATTTTTCTAAATATTTTTGGGATTTCATAAAAGAATGTATTGAGTGGAAATTTGATGTCCTATGAGGTAATCACTACTCGGAGTACCACCATAGGAAAAATATGTGTTCGTCAAGTTTAACTCTTCTCAGTTTGATTGGGTGAGTTCAACAACAAATGTTATCCGTATACATAATACTATCCCTATCCTTGAGAGCTTCGTGTGTTGTGTCCCATCTAGATGGTCGAGAGGCATGACAACTTTTTCTACTAGCTGATTATGCATCCTATCTGAAAATAAGACCAAATTCATAAGGAAGATCCTTATGAAAATGCTACCAAACTAATAAGACCCAATACTATACACCAAAGGTTACGGCTACTTCTTTGTACCGTATATTTTTGAAATCACTCCTTTTATTTTATACACGCGCATGCGCGTGCACACCCACACACACCCACACACACCCACCTATCATTATTATATCTAGGATAAGGCCTCTCTCAATGTGTGCTTCTAATCTCTCTTTCTCTCTACCCTTATCATCCTTTCTTTGCATCTATGTTTCTACCCTACTATATTCTTTTTTTTGCGCTTTTGCTCTCTTTCTCTCCATGTTTTGTAAATATCAACAATCTACTAATATGTGTGCATTGTGTGGTGTGCATATGTATATTGGACTGGTAAAGGTGGCGATGGTGGACAGGTGAAGGTGGACTGCATATATTCATATAAATATGTTGAGGATATATTAATTAAAAATCACATTATGATACCTTTATTATTTAACAAAAAATAATAATGGACATAAATGTAACTCTTTTTAGATTAACGAGATTTTCTTATAGTTATAACATTCTATAACCCATATAAGGCAACTTGTTCGTAGCGGTGAAATCTAGTCTGTTAGAAAATTGTTTGTAATTGATTAATTCCACAATGTTATAATTAAATAGCTCAAATAAATACATGATTAAATGCTAAGAAGAAGAAGACCAAAGCTATGAGGAATGAAGAAGTTCATTCTACAAAACCATATCTAAAGACTTACTGGAATTCGTCAAGCTTAGGTAAAGGTAAATGACCTATGTCGCGGAGTGGGGAGATATACGAGTGGACATTCCCTATGATTTTACACGTTGATCGCAAGACACTACATAGAAGAGGGTAAATAAATTAACTAAAATTTAAGCTTGAATGACCACCAATTTTAACCTATGTCTACCACAATTACCTCATCACACAATGATATGAACGTTAAGTGTGAGAACCCCATTTCAACCACCACAATTCTAAACATCCATGCAAATTGGTGTATTGACTTTATCAATTTATTGATTTACACTCAATCTCACAAGGCGACCCGAACCAAGGTACCAAATTCAATCAAGCAATTATGTATGATGTAGATATTCAAACAATTATATAATCAAATACATAATACTTGTGTGTGCATCTAATCACAAGTGCATACGTAAAAGCAATAAATAACATAAGTGATTTGTTGACCTGGAAATCCTTTGCAAAAAAAATTGTGGGAAACCACTCGAAGTTCCCCAAAACTTAATCCATTATCCCAAGGTCAATTTTCAAGTACTGGAGACTTATATCTCAACTAATACTATGTTAGATGCTCATTTCATTCAATAATCCATTCGCTAAAACTCCCTCTACGATATCTTGGATAGCTTCACTAGAACTTCTCGCCACATAGTTCTTTTAGGCCTCGAGCACTCCTTGGATACACCCAAGAATCTCAGTATGCATACTTGCCAATGGGTTTGGCTCAACCAAACATGCTATTTGTTTATAAGATGTGAGATTGAATAGGAATCACTAGATGATAGCTTTGGATTTTGGGTTTTAGGTTTGTAGGTCAAGCTCTCAAGGTATAAGATAGGCTAAATTAACACTCAAGAGGCTTACCCTAGGCTAGGTAGACATTCATCTATTTATACGCTTGGTTTGTCTTGGGGACCAAGAAAACACAAATTCACGAACAACCAGTTGATCGGTGGGAGGGCGGTTAGAGAATAATGATTGCTAGAATGAAAAAAAAATTCAAACCAGATCTAGGAGAGCAGAATTGCTCGAGCTGTCTTTGAGACCGCTCGAGTACCCCAAAGGATGGTCCCTACTGGTCCTCTATTTAGCCTTAGCCCAAAATTTTCCTTCTTCTTTAGAAGCCACTCTAGTAGAGGCTAGCAAATGCATGACAATCTCTACTAGTTTTTTAAGCCTAAAACTAAGCAAAAAACTAGGCCACTTGAACACTAAAGGTTGTTGCCCAAGAGGGGTCTGTTAATGATTCAAACTATGTTTTCAAAATACAAAATAAGTTTAGACAAATTTTTCTTTAAAGAACACCTAGAAGCCATATCATTTTAATATCTAGAAGCCAAAGAACACCTAGAAGCCAAATTTTTCTTTAAAGAACACCTAGAAGCCAAATTTTTCTTTAAAGAACACCTAGAAGCCACACCTAGAACACCTAGGATCAATCACTAATATCATTTTAACACTAAATTTTCTAATTCTAATTAATTAACCAAATGTTCTTAGGTCTTTAAGATAATTACTTTTTGTTGCACCAAAATAAATTTTTTAAGTGTAAAAATTGAATTTTTTGTCGACTTTGATTCTAAATTAAAGTGGGACCCGTTCGTTGTTTCGAGTAAACTTTCGTGGGTTCGTATTCTACTCCGTGAGGAGAATAATGTAATATATTCACTTGCTCAAATCGAGGAAGAAATGCATGATAAAATAGGCTTCAAAGTAGCCCTCTTGAAATGTAAAAATAAAGGTTGTATAATGTAAGATTTGACACCAATCCCACATTGGTTGAGAAAGAAATTTAACATGGGCATATATAGGCCAAGTTTGCTCTATAGGATTAGGCCCCAAGGGGTACCAAAATTTTATGAGCAAAACGAGCACCTACATGTCTTCGATTCGACCACACACACGTGGGTAGCCTACCTACCTTGCCTCAGGTGTGGTTTAGACCAAACTCTATTTTTTTTGACAAAATTCGTTTAATTAATTGGACGTAAATTTCTTAACCTGAAATTTAATTTTCGGTACCTGTTAGATCGTACTAGTTTGGATTTTTGCTTCCCTCCAGTCCGAAATTACGAGTTGTGTCTGTTCATAGAGAACAATTGCATAATTGGTGTCTAATGGGTTACTAAAATGTCTGTAAATACCCAATCTTATTACCATTCTGCATTCAGGCACAACATTTTGACATTAAGGCAGTCTGCATTTAGAGAGTACACAACACAATTTTGGTTCATTGGACGAGTAGATAGAAGTGCTACTTCTGCTCGTGAAAAAATCATTTTATACTATAAAGCAGATGCTCGATATTCCATAAACACCGTGTGTGGGGGCAAAATCTGTCTTAAGGACATAGTGTCAAATACTAGTCTTGATCTACATCAACTTCAATAACAATTCTTGTTCTGCAATCATGTTAGTATTCATATTGGTTTGACAAACAGTTATGTGTAATTGTTTGTTGTTACTATTTCGTTATGTCTATAGTAATTATTTCAATATTCTATGTAATTATTTTGCATTTTATTATTACTGTTTTGTTATACATTACATATTTTAAATTATAAATTTCAATAAGTAATTTTAATATATTTGGAATACCACAATCAACACTTTTGTCCTAAGCATGGATCTTCATATAGAGATTTCATTTGATATAACATGAAGCATGATCTCCTCCCTTCCATTTGAAGCTTTCAGATCTTCATCGTTGTAGCATCATGACCATTGAATAAGTAGAGATTAACGAGGACTTCACGAAATCAACCAATTAAAAAACATGATCGAACAAACCTGAATGCCTAGTTCCTTTAGTTCTGTTCACCTAGGTGAATTGAAATTGGTATAAAATGTTATCAATAGCATGACTGTCATAGATTTAAAGAAAAAAAATTTTGAACATGAAATTCAACTTTGAGCCTAGTAGATTATGCTAGGTGAACTAGGGTCCCCGTGGTTTTTCTTGAGAGGATTTTCATGTAAAATTACTTATTTTGGGGTTGCGTGTTTTTTGCATTTTTTTCCTTCCATGTTCATATGCTTGATTGAATGAATGCTTTCAATCACTTTGTGGGTCCTGACTGATATAATTAGACAAATTCAATTGATGAAGGGAGTTTGGAATATGAGAATTTTGAGTGAATCTCTAAATTGGTGGACTGGATTGTTTGAATTTGGGGGAATTGTGCATTAATGGTGATAGTTAATTAATTGATAGAACTAGGTTTTGAATTGAGCATCAAATTCCAAATTGAGTGCCAATAGTTATTCACACACCGTAGGTCAAGTACGTTTGAGTCTAACATATTGGAGTTGATCTACGCATTCTCATAATCATGTCATTTCATGTTTGAGTTGTGTTATTTTGGATTCGTTTTGAATTCTAGCAAAATCTAACACAATTAATTTAATTAATCATGTTATATGTCAAGACACTAACCCACTTTATTTATTATCCTGCCATTTTCGAATTTACTTATATAACTTATAAATCAAAAATTCAACATAAAGACGGCCATTATTTATCAACCAAGCCTACTATAAAATATTGAGTGTAATAGTTACACCGTATTAATAATGCCATATAGTGCAACCGTCCACTATTAAATAAACAAGTGAGTCACAGAAAATTCTATAACCACCATTCATGTAAAATATTAACACTTCCATGTAATGAAGTGGAGTTCAATTTATTCATTCTCTAACTTTTTGTAACACCCCAAAACACACCCTGGACGGCATTACATTCTAAAACCATTCATATTATGATAGCACTAATAAAATCCCTTAAGAAACAAGACTTCATTTGTTATCCGCAAATAATTACAACATTATCCAAAAGAATAAGCCCAAGTCATGGCTATTACATCTCAAAAATTAATTAAATAAACGCAGCGAAATAAACAAAAGAAGCTAGACTACACAATGTTCCAGAAGAATGTCCTTGTCTAGTACAAAAGGAAAGGAGGTCGCTCTATGCGTCTACCTCGGGATTCACACTCCCGTCAAGTGGAGTCTCCCAAGTAGCGGGCTCCTCGACCCTTACGTCCTCCTCTAACGGGTAATCTGAAAAATGTTAGCGGTAGGGGGTGAGCACGAAACTCTGTAGAAAAATTCTCTTAAACCCATACAAGGTTTATAAAAGCATTTAAAACGGTCAGTCTCATTTTTAACCGAACATAGATACACAGTTTGAAATAAAGCAGTGACATTTAAAAAAAGATCTCAAGTTTATGTAAAAGCATTACTTAAATGAATAAACGAGCACCACATACCAATAATAACCATTAATGGTCCTAAACAATTTTCAACACTTCTTTCGGTAGGTGACATATTTTAGGGTAACCTCCACCCCTTTTTTAGGTCACCTTTGAGTCTCAAGCATCCTTACCGAAAACCTCTTGAGAATGGGTGAGTATCTTTACAAGGAAACTCTCATCTTTAAAGTTTGGTTTCTCCAGCATCCTTACAAGAAGCCTCTTGAGAAAATCACATACTGTCCTCTTTTGGCATGAGCATCCTTACAAAGAACCTCTCACCCTCAAGGCTTGGTTTCTCAAGCATCCTTACAAGTAACCTCTTGAGAATGAGTAAGTATCCTTACAAGGAACCTCTCACTAATCACTACATTATTTCCTAAGCATCCTTACCGGGAACCTCTTGGGAATGAGTGAACATCCTTACATGGAACCTTTCACTCATGTGCATCACAAACAATCCAACCAAGCATACAATTTCAACATTTATCTCAATTCACAAGTATCAATCCAAAATCTCCAAAATATATCATGCAACAATTCCACAACCAACTAAGTAAAGTACATAAGGCCACAATAGCATCATTTTATGGTTCAATATGAAACACTAAGGTTTTGAAATCAAGAATAAAGCAAAATTTAGAGAAAAGTTCATCTCTCTTGAAATCTAGAGTTTTTAGCTAAGAACAATGATTTAATGGTTACCCCACCATTAATATTGTTTCAAGCATGGTAATATTCATAAGGATATCAAGAATCAATGATCTATAACATACATATAAAATTTAGAGTGGAAAAAGTACATATAAGTAAACCCTAGCCTCAATGCAAGTGAATGAAAAAAAATCCCTACCTTGTGTTCTTGAAAGCTAGGTTTTGATCTTGAATAACTCCTTTAAACTCTTGTTTTTTTCTTCCTTTCTTCCTCTCTTATCTTCCTTTCTTTCTCTCTTAGGGTTTCTTAGGTTGGAGGGGCGGAAATGGAGCCAAAAGAGGCAAAATAATGTATTTATAAGGCAAAAATTGGACCAAGATCGCGACATTTAAGTTTCAGAAATCTTTCGGCTGTACCGGTACGTAGTGCCGGTACGTCGAACTCTCTGGACCATTCAGTACTGGTACGTAGTATCGGTACGGTTCAGTACCGATACACGGTACAGGTACGGTTTTGCCCCGTTTTTTTCTATTTCCACCATTTTTCATTTCCAATCCATCTTAAACCCTTCCAAAGCCATCTTATGCATCTCCAACACCTATTTCTATACCAAACCTATTTAGTCAAAGTTCTAGGACCTTAAGTTTCATATTTTAACCTATTAAAACAAAAAATTAACTATTATTTCCACTAACCTTTTTAAATATCTACTTTTTAAATCTACCAAGATTTAAAGACACATCACTACATATGTCCACCTTTTTACAACACTCATTTACTATATATATTTATATGCATATATAAAAGAAAATGCGGGGTGTTACACTTTTCTATTAGACGATTGCACAACATGACACTATTAATGTAATATGACTGTTATATTGAATATTTACTCGAAGCGCACCTCTCATAGTTATTTCATATATTAAAAATCCGTCAAGTGTACGTAATAAAAAAAATAAGAACATAAATTCTCTCATTTTACAACAACCATGTCAATAGGAGGTTAAAAATGATAAAAATTAGGCATTTTACTCATACATAAATGTACAAGTCATAACCCGTGCCTGAAGCCATGATGGAATATAAAATTCGAGTGTCCAAAAAATTGATCTCACTATATTAAATTTTTTCAACATGTGTATATTATCGTATATGAATAATGTTTGAAATAAAAATTATGTTAAATTATAAATTAATAAAATATTAATTGATTGAATATGTGATAGAAATGTGTGATGTTTTATGGACAAAATATATAGAAGATAAAAATTCAAGTTGCTATGTGTTTTATTATATACATTTTTGTGTTAAATTTGAATTATTGGTACTTAATATTAGCTTTTTAATTATTAAATTGTATTATTTTTAATTTTGTGTAAAAAATTAATCAATTTAACCTGTTTTAATTATGTGTTAACAATTATCACTTATGTTCAAAACTCCCAAAACTTTCATTGATGGCCCCTCACTTTTGGCACACGACTATTTCACTCAAGCCAAAAACCCAGTACACAACAAAAGGGTTAAGTAGCGTGTAGCCGTGTTTAGTATGTATCTAATTATCACGAGGTCAAATTTCACACCGAATTTTTGCCTCGTGATGACACTGAGATCCCACACTCAGTCTCATCCAAACACACAAAAACGCTCATAAAATGCACACAATGAACAAATTAGGGATAGTAAGCAAAACCAAAGCACACAAGTTTTATAGGCCACAACCCAACATTTCTTTCTCAATAAAAGCCTAAGGAAAACACCTAGCCAGGATTTGCTTACAAAAACGTGTTCAACACTCTGTTGTTCACTACAGACCCTAACACCTATATTTATATAAATACAAGATGGTGGTTACAAAACCCAACCGCCTAGGCAAACTATAGGTCTCCCACAAAGCCAACCCTTGGTCTGCTGATGATGGTTAAGGTCATTCCTCACATCTGCTGATCATGGTAAAGAGGTAGTTTGGCTGACTCAGCCTACAACTGTTCTCAACTGCTGTGCATGTTGAGTGCACATGTCAACCCTCTCTTGCTGTGCACTTGCCAGTATTCTACACAGAATCCCCCTGTCATGTTATGCACATGTCTGGAATCTCCACCATTTACAGGGCACATGCCATAACCTATTCGGAACTGCTTCATATATTGTGCACCTGCATTCCTTGTGAGCCACAACACCTGATAGTCTTGCCTTCGTGCCTAACCATGGCCAGCCCATGGCTTAATCCAACATTGCCTCACAAAATTAAGTTGCCTGACTGTCTTTTGCTTGTAATCTTGTTTGTGTCCTCGTGCCCGTGTGTTGACTGCTATGCCCAACCATGCATGAGGCTTTTAATCCCACTGATCAATGCCCAACGTGCCCATGCATGAACTGCTATCCTCAGTCATGCATGAGTCTTCAATCACTCACAGATTGTATTAAGGGCTTACTTTCTCGAGCGAGATCAGTTTGACTAAACCATGGGCGCCTTTGGGCGAGGCAACCCCATGCTATGCCTAGCTAGAAGCTAAGGGGGTAACACTAATTTATATAATAAAACAACTTGTACTTTAAATTTTATCCCAATCATATTTTCTCCCTCAAACCCATCACTAATCACTTACCTTACCTATCATCCCTATGTCAGACGCAAACGACAAGTAACATCACTCATTTCTACCACATTTTTAATTATTTATATATTTTTTGCCTAAAAACATCATATCACTCATTTATATCATACGTTTAATTATTTAATATTTGATTAATTTGTAGTTAATATAATTTTTATTTTAAACATTATTCATATACAATAGTATACACATGTTAAAAAAATTTAATATAATAAAATTAATCTTTTGTGTGTTTGAATTTTATATTTTATCGTGCCTTTAGGCATAAATTATGACTAATAAGTTAATAACCTAACTTAACACTTAAGGTCATTATTGTTGACTTGTCTAAAAAGCAATATATAAATGCCAAAAAAATATTATCGCCTGATTTTTTTAACTCATTTGGCTCCTCCATTTCTGAGAGCGGGAAGCCGAAAATACCACCAAAGTTATATTTATGCCCGTCAGTGTTTCTCTCTCTAGGGTTTGTACAAATTCAAACTCTGCAATTCAAAATTTCTGCGGTTTTTTGATGCTCTAGGAATTGAAGATGAGTCTCCGAAAGGGTTCGAAGGTCTGGGTCGAAGACAGAAACTCCGGTTGGGTCGCAGCTGAAGTGACTGATTTTGTTGGGAAACAAGTTCAAGTCGCCACTGAATCTGGGAAGAAGGTGAAGCGTTTTCTGATTTTTGAATTCAGAGAAATGAATTGAAGGGAAAGAAAATTCAATTTTTAGTGGCGTGTGCTGAGATGGCAATTTGGAGTTTTTTTTTGCAGGTTTTGAGTTTTCCAGAGAAGCTGTGTCCGAGGGATGCTGAAGCGGACCATGGAGGAGTGGATGACATGACGAAATTGACGTATTTGAATGAGCCTGGTGTTCTTGACAACCTTGATAGGAGATATGCTCTCAATGAAATTTATGTGGGTTGATTTACATATCTGTCTTTATGTGTTGTGTTTTTTAGCGTCATTGTTTGAGTTCATTACGTAGAAAGTAAGTCGAGCTCATGCTCACCCCTAAAGGGACTTCATTTCTTACAGAATTGCTTAAATTACAAAAACCTGCCAATATACCTTAGCAAAGGAATAATTATTACTGTTTCTTGCAACTAGTCTAGTTGAATTGAACTCCCAGTAGTAGTCCTCAATCACGTGGTATTTTGGACATGGGACACATTATGAATCATGATCCTAGCCTAGGCCTTTTCAATGCCCTTTGGGCAAATGTCATTTGGGTCACCATGCCCTAGTTTGAAATCTAAACATTCATTTGCAACACATTTCACATTCAAAAATTGTTAGCCCTCCCCAGGTTTGGACCAGTTAGATTTAGCAAGACAAAGGAAATGGATTTAGGTAAATGGCTTCTTCGGCTTGGTTTCTTTTAGGGGGCCTTTTTTGTAGTTCAAGGGATCTTAGGTAGTCTGGCCCATCATATTTTTTGTGTTGCGTTCATTCTTGTGATGGAGATTATAAGCCATATGCTGAGTGTAAAGAGAGCTTGTATCTCATTTCAAATGATTAGGATCATTAAATGGTGATTTGTATGTTAGGTACCTCTTCACTCATCGCTAGTTGGTTTTCGGTTGGATGTTCTAATATGGTATTAATGGTCTTGAGTGGTTAGTAGACCAAGTCTCTTGCATAGTTGAATTTCACGGAATCCATGTTTGTTTATTAGCCACACAGGTCCTATGTGAGAGAACTTACTTAGAGTGGTTGTATTCCAAATCGAATAATTAGGATCACTCAAAGTTGATTTATATGCTTAAGGGGCCTTTCACTAATTTCCAGTTGGTGTAAGTTGGATGTTCTATCACTAAGGATAATGCTCAATATTTGCTTGTTTAGTATTTTAGGTGGAGGTTTGGATGCAATGCCAAATTTTCATTATTTGTACCTTTGTTTTTTGTTGCATTAAAGTGGATTAGCTTTAGATTTATATTTTTTTTGACGTCCAAGTTGGTGATTATGTGGTGTATTTAGTTGTTGATTTGTAGTACAAGGTGAAAGCTCTACCTACCATGTTCTTAAGATACCTTTGCAATCTTTATTTATGGCGAAGTTGCTTGATGATTGAAGAATAGATTGATTTCAATGGAGATTAGTAGGGTAGAAGAGATAATATTTATCAAAGTGTGGAACGTGGTATTTTGCTCTAAACAAAAGTTGGTCCATAGTTTCTTATGTTATTTATGCCACTCTCAGTGGTCCTAGCAACTATGGTGAAGTGGTTTGAAAACTTAAAATGTTTTACGGTTTGGTTGGGTATGGGTCAGATATCACTTCATAGAGTGGGATGACGTGTACTTGTGCATTGAAAATTGAGGCCCGGGTTTTGTTTCATGGTGGATGGTAGATATTGGGTTGGGAGGGAGGCTTGGTTCATTAGAGACATTATAATGCAACCCTAGGGTTAGAAAAAAAATCCAGGGGAACTTTTGAAATTAATTTACCGGACAATGACAAGAAGCAACTCTATATTAAAACCAGTGAGTTCCATGAATTTAAGTTAACAAATAACAACACTGTGCACTCAATTTGTCCTTGAAAACAGAATTGACAACAATGAGCAAGTGGTGAAAATTGAAGGTTCAATTCCCAAGATTGTTTGCCTCAAATTTTGTTTAATAATAAAGTTTCAAAAATTTCAAGTGGTTTTGCGACCCTCTAGATCAACGTGACATTGCAATACTCAAGGAAAAGGGTTAGGAAACAAAGGTTAGCAAAAATGGGGAAGGAAAACAAGAGGAAATATCACCCAGTATGCTTCTTGAGCTCTCAAGCAATATGAACATGTGACCAGATGCCTAGAAATTTTGTTCAAACTAATTGAGCGGGTAGGTTAGTGGAGGCGACAATACCAACAAGGAAATAGAGAAGTGCATGGAGGAGGAGGGAGAATGAAGAGAAGAAGAATGATTACAAGAAAAAAGAAGGAGAAGGACAAAAATAGAGAAAGAGGGGGTAAAAGTGGTAACCACTAAATCGAGTTTCTTTTGGAGATTCCCCCTCTTATTGATAATGATAATAAAGGTATTCAAATGAAACAAACCCCAAAGTCTTGACCTTTTTATTTTCTCTCTAGCCTACACGTCACTTGAACTGAATGCCACATCATTTAGGGTCATGTGTCAAGTATATGACTATTTATATGTCCTAAAGGAAGATGAGAACATCCCCACAATGTTGAAAAAAGATTAACGTAACATGAAATCAACTTTACATTTTATATATAGAGATTAGATACATTTTTGTTTCTTGAAGTAGCCGTCTTTTGTCAATTTAGCGTCTAATGTTTCAATTTGGCAAATTGGTCCCTAATGTTTTTAATTTGCATTTAGTTGGACTAATTTTTAATTTACATTAAAATTAATTACAATTTTTGACATGTGTAAATCATATTAGGGGCAATTAGTTGGAAAAACAACTCCAATGGTAAATGGCCGTGCCAAGTCTCTCTTTACAACACTTGCACATTCTCTCTTTCCTTTGTGCAACTCTTGTGGCCTCCATCCCTTTTCCCTATTCACTATGGCAACCTCCCAGCACTTCTCTCACCCACCCACCCCACATCCCCTCCCCACTTCCGCCACCTAACTAGTCTTTCCCCAATGCCTTATAAAAATTAGAACCCATAAGCCTCATTGCCTCAACATTCGCAAAACTCTTTTCTTTTCTTGCACATTTTGGCTCTCTCTCGTATCTAAGATGGCCAAATGAGTTTGGATTTCAATTCAATGTGAGTTCCAAAAAAGCAACTTCTCAGGTATTTCAAGGAAGATCAGCTTAACATAGGGATATTTAAGAGTCAATTTTTTAAATTTCTCACCGTTCTTTGTCAACCTTGATATTTAGTTAGTGGGTTGTTTAGTTTTCAAGCAACCCTCTTTGTGTTTTGATGTATTGCATTGTTATGCCTCCTTATTGATATTCGGAAATGAGTTTTATTAACCCAAAAATGCAGATTTGGATTTGCTTTGTTGTGCTTTGGATTTTTGATTACTTTGTTTACATCATTGCGTTTTTGGTTTGTGCGGCGATATAGGGGAAGGGGGAGAGATATAGAGGGAAGCAGGTAGGAGTTGGAGAGATAAAGGTAGAGGTGGCACTTATTACCCCCTCCTCTCTATAGATTACCCTTTGCAAGTCGCTTACGTGAATGACACTTGAGATAATGCCGTTATCAATTTAAGAGGTAATTCGAAATTGGATCAATTAAACACATATTAGAAACATCAGGGAATAAATTGTCAAAGAATGCATACTTCGGGGGTAGAATGTGTGTGTGTATATATATATACTACTTATAAATGTCATCATATGTGAAAAATTTTTAATTTTCTATTTCATCCCTATTTAGTAATGTTAAGTTAATTATGCCCCACATATCTTTATTAATGTCATTATTTTTTCTTCCATGTCTTATCAAAACTCTTCTTATTATATAACATTAGGTCTCTAGCCATTCACTTTACTTATTTTTATAGTTTTAGGTCTTTAATTACAATAGTAACTCTAATAACTCAAATTATTGTATAATACATGTATAGATTAATAACTAAGTTTAGTAAAAATTAAAATAAAAATTAATTCTCCAGCACACAATTTATTTATTCAATTCAATTACACATATAATTTATATTTTTAATAAGTTTATTATTTAAATATGTTCCCATGCAACGCACATTGTATTTTACTAGCCTAATTTTTATAAAATCAATTATATCCTCATATAATTTTTATTTTTATACGTAATTTGACTTTCAAATTCTTTTGAACTCTTTTATAAGTATTATTTGAATTCTAAATTCTTTTGGACTTCTTTATAAGTAGTAAACTTGCATAAAATTTATATTTTCATAAATTCAACAAAAAAATTATTATTTAAATTGTTCACGTGTAATCGCACGTGCATGCAACATACATATCCTAAAAAAATAAGCTACATTAACTGCCCTGAGTGGGAAAAACTCAACTCTGGTGAGCAATTCTTTGAAAATATCTGAAATAGATGTCGTCTCAACTCTGCCTCATCAATCCATGAAAAATCAGTCAAAGACTGCTCTCTTCATGCGCAAGGTGCATGCAGTTTATACCTGTACTTGTATCTGTGGTTCTGATATCCTTATCATCCTCAATTTGGAATGATGAATGATGGAAAAAGCACCCATTATTGATTCGAAGCAACCTGTTTTTGGGGCTTCTGATGCAAAAAATTGACTTAATCTACTTAATCATTAACTTGGGAGGGTCTGTGTCCTTTGATGGGCCTGTAGGATATGAAAAGTATTCGTGGGGCAGTCACTTTAAGATACATGCTTTGTTCTCCACGTTTGCAAGTGCGTTATATTAACATTTCCTACTTCTTTCATTTTGTAAGTTTTCCATGGGAATGAATTTGATGGACCAGATTGTGGCTTATTATAAGCTTGTTGATGCTGTACAGCTGAATATTCATATTTGATTATCCCCATTTTATTGTTGTCACTTGGTAAATGTTATCATTTGTGCATCTCGTGGTAAATCAGAAAAGTTGGGGCCTGAGCAGACCTTGTAACTTAGTCATTTTATCGCAATTGATGGACTGCTCTTCCTGATATTTTATGTGCTTCGTTAGAGAATGTCTGCATCCTATGTGGGGGGAACTTAGCTGTCTGTTGTACCTAATTGGCCCTTGATATACTGTTCAAATTATAAGTTGCAATAATGTTTCTCTGAAATTTTATTTCACCTGTCTTCAGACATTTAAGTAAATTTTTGCACAATTTTCATTCTTGCATAATGTGTTAGTACATCAATCAATTGTAGTTTGCATTTGAGAGAACCTCTGCTATAAGCTAACACCATTCTAATTCATGGGAGCCATATTACTATTATTTTAGCTTGGAGTCTTCAATTATCTGAAAGGTTTGCTTGTGCATTTTGAGCAGACGGTTAAACTGAGATGTTATTTTCCTTTTAATTAGACATACACTGGAAGCATTTTGATTGCTGTTAACCCGTTCACTAAGCTTCCGCATCTCTATAACGTGCACATGATGGAGCAGTATAAGGGAGCTCCATTTGGTGAGCTGAGCCCGCATGTTTTTGCTGTTGCTGATGCATCTTACAGGTTTGTCAAGTTTGAGTGGTTGTCTTGGAATTAAGTGTTATGCTTTTGGCGAAGTGATTTGGGTTCTGTTTGGTTTTCATGGCCCAGAGCAATGATGAGTGAGGGTCGAAGCCAGTCCATATTGGTTAGTGGAGAAAGTGGGGCTGGGAAAACTGAAACAACAAAATTGATTATGCAGTATCTTACTTATGTTGGTGGCCGTGCTGCCGGTGACGACAGAACAGTTGAACAGCAAGTCCTTGAAGTAAGATTTTTGTTGATCAAATTGATATGTATTCTATAGTTGGAAAAACTTAAGTCCTTCTAGGTTAGGTTTATCTGCTATTTTTCCGCAAAGAAGATTTACTTTGGTTG
>JAHQCQ010007573.1:6612-17265 GCA_023539305.1 Ilex asprella | reverse complement strand
AAACGGTTTGACAGGTCTCACCCGAACACGACCCGTTTATTAAACGTGTTAGGCGTGTTAACCCGTTTATCACTCAAATCCATTAAGATCTCACTCAAACCCGTGTTGGATTTTGACAGCCCTAGCAATCAGAACCTTGGATCCAAAATTTCTTTCCCCAAATCCGATTTTTATTGTCTTTTAGTTGACTTATGGTCTCGACATGCCGTACATCTAATCGTGCCACTGCATTGAACGAGTGTGTTTACTGCTTGAGTTGGGCTAGGAGAATGGATCCGGATTATTTAATTATAAAAATTAAAAATAAATATAGTCTAAGTATTTTTTTAAAAAAAAAATAGTCGTGCACGTCCACATGAATTATTTTAATTTATAATTTGATTTTCACTTTTTTCAAGATATAAAATTGATATGATTTTTTATGATACCTAAAAAAAATTTAAGTTTGAGCTCGAGTATTGAAGTCAGGAAGGAAACTCCGCCAAGAGAGCTTGAGAGCTCCCTCGACCTGTACCTCGAAGAAAATGAGTGGAAGACAACTAGTAACCACCAAGCGCCCCTTCAACAGCAATTAACGCCAGTTTAGGCGCAAGAACCTCAACCACCTAAACCATCGCTTGAAATCAAGCAAGGTGTTACAAAGGAAAGGCGAAGATCTCGCGCCCATACCCCATGGTACTAGGCTATAAATATTGTATAAAGTCCTCACTTTGAGGCAAGCAATTGAAATATCAAGAAGATTGTGTAATCCCTTCATAATCCTCAATATAATTTTCTAGAGCAAGAGACTTCATTATAGAGTGGATTAGCCGAGCTCTTGGACAGGTGAACCACTATAATTCCTCTGTGCAATCCATCCCTACCCCTAAATCGCTGCATTACTCCCACGAGCCTTGTAGCTCAGATCATATCCCATTGTTACACATTCTGCTCAATCTCATTTTACACACCATCAATTTGGCGTCGTCTGTGTGAACGATTGTTCCTGCTACAAATATATTAATTTTTCCTCAGTAATTGATGGTCTCAACACGCAATATGAGCATAAGTCAGTTGAATCTTCAGTATTTGCAGAACCAGCAGGAAGCTACTAGTGAAGGGCAACAAGAAAATCTTCAAGATTTCTTACCCACCATTGAGACTAATCCTCCCATAATGGATCCCCTTCCGAATAACGAATTGGAGGCTCTTTGCCTAGTTAATCAGCGTCTACTACAACAAAACGAAGAACTCTTGAAGCTCCTGCAACGTCCTCAGAAGACACAACCAGCCTAGGATAATCCCCCGCAAGGGGAGCATCAACGCCTTGATCCTCTAAGAGAGGTTAACAAAGGGGGCGAACACAACCAAGTCATTGGTCATGTTCCTTATCCACCTCCCAGAAATGAAGCCAATGAAAAATTATAGAACCAGAATGGAGGGACTAAGAAAAACAAACTTCTCTCTTTCTAGTAGGAAAGAACAAAACAATATTGGGAACAACGTTTCCAAGATATCCAGCAAGAACTCAACCACGTGAAAGAGGCTGTGAGATGTAAGACCCCAATAACTACGGACGCCTTGGTGCAACAGACTGAGTCTCCTTTCATTACTGATGTACTGCATTTCCCTCACCCTCCGAAGTTAAGAATGTCCCAGATGGAGGCTTCGACGGGATGAAAGATCACATGAATCATCTCAACACTTATAAGAACCAAACAAAGTTGCATGAATATCAAGACCTTGTACGATGCTAAGCCTTCGCCATCACGTTAAAAGGGGTCAGCCTTAGCGTGGTTCAATAGGCCCCTACATCCATCTTCTCCTTCAAAAAGCTCACCATATCCTTTATGCCACACTTCATAGGAGCTCGGACCTACTGAAAATCAAGTTACCATCTGCTGAATGTGAAACAAGGTCCCAATGAGAACTTATGATCTTATGTCTAAAGGTTCAACTTAGAATCACTGAAGGTAGGCGTTCTAGATGAAAATTTTGCCATTACTGCTTTTATCGCAAGGTTAAAAATATAGTCAAAGGACTTAATGTTCTTCATATTAAAAAAACCACAAGCCAGTATAATAGAGGTGCTTGCCAAGGTAAAAAAGTACATTAATGGTAAGGAAGCTCTCTTTTCTAATGTGGGGAGCTCATCCACGCAGAAGGAAAAAGGGAAGGAAGAAAAAGAGAGAGACTGAAGTCCCAGAAAAGAAAAAGGCCGAGAGAAGTCTCCAAAAAGAGACAGAGATCGTTTCCCCCAAAAAAAGGAGGATGTCAAGGATCTTCTAAGTCCTCCACAGCTAGAATTACAGCCGAGGTATGCACCTCGACAACTCACTCCAGTCACAACTACGGTATCCCAGATCCTCTATGAAGTACATAATGAGAAATTCCTGAGGTGACCATCTCGAATGAAGGCAGACCCAACAAAAGGTGATGTGACAAAGTATTGTAAGTACCACAGGGACCACAACCACCTCACTAATGATTTTATTCAGTTGAAAAAGAAAATCGAGTTCCTGATTCAATAAGGGCAGCTACACCGCTTTGTGGTGCATGATAATTATAATAGAGCTCACCCTCCTCCGACACCTCGGCAGCAAACTCCTGCACAACACCAGCATCCAATGGGGGAGATCAGGATAATTTCAAGAGGGTTCACTAGTGGTAGGGAAACCAACTCAGCTAGAAAAGCACACCTGCAAAAGGTCAGAAGCAAGGAAAAATTGGAGGAATAGACTATAACTAAGGCACCTAGGATGAACTTGGAAATCACTTTCTCGGACGTAGACCTGGAGGGGTACCAGCATCCTCATGATGATCCCTTGGTGGTAAAATTAATAATTGCTAACCGAACCGTTCATCGGGTATTAATCGGTAATAGGAGCTCTGCTGACATTATCTTTGCATCCGCCTTCGACAAGACGGATATAGGCAAGGACAAGCTTGAACTGGTGAGAACTCATCTTCTGGGATTCTCAAGAGATAGAGTATTTTCGCTGGGATCAATCCAACTCATCCTCACCTTGGGGGGCCCGCTCTGCCAATCCACCACCACAGTAAAGTTCTTAGTAGTTGATGCCCTCTCAGCATACAATGTTCTGTTGGGAATGCCTTCCCTGAATGCCATGGGAGTCATCCCCTCTGAGTATCACTTGGTCATAAAATTCTCCATTGAAAACGACATTGGAATGGTTTGATGAGACCAACGAGTGGTGAGGGAATGCTACATGGCATTAATAAGAAGGAAGGAAGTAGAAACCATCCAACTGGATGAGCTGGAATGAAAGATGAGCTAGATGCAAGAACCTACGCCCTCAGAAGAGCTAGAGCCCATCCAACTCGACAAAGGGTCAGAGCATACGGTATACATGGGGTTGAAGCTACCTAGAGAACTTAGAGACCTCCTTGTTTAGTTCCTTAAAAGGAATATGGAGGCATTTGCTTGGAAACAAGAAGATATGCAAGTGATTGACCCCTTAGTCATTATCCACAAGGTCAACGTGAACCCTGTCTACAAACCTATCAAGAAGAAATGAAGGAGTTTTGACCCAGAACACCAAAAAATAATTAATGAGAAAGTCAGCAAACTTCTCAATGCCAAAGCTATCAGGGAGGTAAATTACCTGACCTGGTTAGTGATTAGTACTTAAAGGTAACATTTCACTATGCCTTTTTGGGAGTAATTGTGCTTTGATAGAGTTTAAGTGATGTCATTTTAGGTCCTAAAGTGAACAAGGGTTTAAGAACAACAAATATCACATTTGATTGTAACGCCAGTACATCATGAAACAAAATTGGAAAAGCAGGGACAAAGGTAGTAATGTTCGAACGCCAATCAACGTTCGAACGTTACCTTCCATCATGAGAAAATCAGACTACTGAGACATGACATGCTACAGTCAGGAAACCAAACCATGAGCTAAGAAGCAAGAGCCTGAAGAACTTGAGTGCTACGCTCAAACGCCAATAAACGTTCGAACGTCCCCTGGAATCATTTGAAGATTAGACTGATGCATGGAGTATGAAAATGAGTCTTCACTTAAGATCACAAGGCACTTGAGTGAGAAGGTCAGAACGCTAGTCAACGTTCGAACGTCATACAATGTTCGAACGCCCATAAAGCAAAAACAGAGACAACGTTCGAATGCTACATAACGTTCGAACGTCCTGCACTGACTGACTATAAAGTAGTTGGCTTTTAACTTTGACTAGGGCGACAAACATTGTTTGTCCTCTCTTATCTTTCCCCCCTTTTCCTTCCTTGCCTATAAATACTCTCATTGTGGGAGAGGTTTGTGTGTTGTAGTTGGGGAGATAAGTTTGGCACTAGACCAACATCTCTTCATTTATACTATGTTTATATGAAGATTTTCTTACTTTCATTTACGTTTGTAGCTGTTATACCAACCATGATGGATGCTTGTACTCCTCTTGTAGTTGAATATCTAGTCTTTTATTTACTTAGTTTTTACATTCATGTTGTAGCAACCATGGTGGAGACTTAGACTTCCCGTGTAGTTGTACTTGCTCTTATTTACATATATCAAGAGAGATAGCTCATCTTTTGGTTGTGGTGAAAACCCTCCAAAGGTAATTAGATTTCTTCTACTTTCATTTGTTAGCTTCTTTTACTTCCATTGCTTGAGCATCCTTCTTTTTTAGAGAAGTGAAACTCTTCCACTTTTTGAGAGCTTTGCCAAAGCCGTGAAGGGTGGAACGTGATTCACTCATTCTTCATTGAAGATTGGCTCCTCAGTTGTTGTTATTTTATTTTGTAAATTCTCTACTTGGAGGGATGAGCATCACTCACTTTTCTAGTTTCTCATTCATTCTTTAGTAAGAGGTGAAGAGCATGTATATATTAGATGATTGATTGCATCTAGTAAAGCTGAGGTACTTTGTATAATCATAGTTCTTTCTATGACACGGCTGATTCTTGCATAGAAAGAATCGTCATTTCAAGGCAAGTACCCCGGTTAGATCTTCATGACTACCCTTCAATCCTCCTCATTATGGTGCTTCATTTAAAGAATAGAATATTAATGTCATGGTTGGATGTCTTGTAGAAACACTTGCTTGTTTGTAGACGGGTTAAGTCTCGGCACAGCCAATTTTTGTAAAATTCCAGAAAGACATCGGAACTATGTTCTTAATTCTTACAGTCTATCTTTATCTTCCGATTAACTCGCTGTTGACATGGGAGTTAATTGAGTTATCAAGCATAAATATAATAAACCAGATAATGAACTGCATACCCAGATCCTTGAATTAAAGAGTGACTTTCTTTTCATTTGAACTTATCTTATATTTTGTCTAGAAAACTTGTCTTGGAAAGAATCTTATATTTAATCCAAGAAAAACCCCCTAAATTTCACAACCTTAAATCACAAAGGTTACAATTAATTGATCTCCACCACTACTTATTTTGAAACACCAATACAAAGTTCCCTGTGAATTCAACTCCGGACTCAAATCGAATTATTACTACAGCTTGACTATCTGCACTTGGGTGTAAACCCTTTGGATCAAGTTAGTTAGCTAACGTGGTCCTCGTTAAAAAACCAACAACAAATGGTGCCTTTGCATTGACTTCACTGATCTGAATTAAGCTTGCCCCAAGAATAGCTTCTCACTACCTCAGATAGACTTGATTGTAGATGTCACGACTAGACATGAGCTTCTCAACTTCATGGACGTCTTATTAGGGTATAATCAAATCAAAATGGACCCCAAATGACTAAGAGAAGGCATCATTTGTAAGTGAGCAGGGAACGTATTGTTACCAAGTCATGGCATTCAGATTGAAGAACGCAGGAGCTACATATCAACGTCTAGTAAATCGAATGTTCCAAAAATAGATTGGGTCATTGATAGAAGTGTATATTGATGACATGCTTGTGAAATATTTAAAGACAGAGCTCCATATCGAGCACCTCGAGGAATCCTTTCAAATCCTTAGGAAGTACCAAATGAAGCTTAATCTGGCTAAGTGCGCCTTTGGGGTCTCAGCCGAAAAATTCCTTGGCTTCATAGTTAAAAATAGAGGAATTGAAGTAAACCCGAAAAAGGTCAAGACAATAATAGACATGTAGCCTCCCTCTAATACCTGAGAGGCTCAATGTCTGACAGGAAGAATTGTAGTTTTGAGTCGCTTTGTGTCCAAGTTAAGAGACAAATATCAACCTTTCTTCCAAATCTTAAAAAATTCATTCCAATAGGATACCCGATATGAGTTCACCCCCAGTTTTGGTATGTCATTTGGAGGAGGAAGTGCTCATCGTCTACCTCGTTGTTTCGGATTTCTCAACTAGCATAGCGTTGGTAAGAGAGTGAGACATAGCTCAGCAACCAGTTTACTACTGTAGCAGAGCTCTAAGAGGGGCGG
Organism: Ilex asprella; assembly: GCA_023539305.1. Lineage (NCBI taxonomy): Eukaryota > Viridiplantae > Streptophyta > Magnoliopsida > Aquifoliales > Aquifoliaceae > Ilex > Ilex asprella. Next base: position 10,898 of record JAHQCQ010007573.1, on the reverse strand, counting down.
AGGAGAGATATCCAAATACGGAGAAACTAGTCTTAGTTTTGGTTACGATTGTGAGAAGGCTCATAACATATTTTCATGCTTACACCATATTTTCAGGCTCACACCATTGAGGTCCCAATAGACTAGCCAATGAGGCCAGTATTGCATAAACAATAATCTTCAGGGAGATTGGTCGAATTGGGCATAGAGTTCAGTGAGTTTAATATCTGGTACAGACCTAGAGTCTCAATCAAAGGGCAGATTTTATCACAAAATTCATTATAGCCATGGAAGCGCCTTTGGAAGCAACCCAGCTAGTACCTGACCTTGCTACATGGAAGCTATTAGTAGATGGAACTGCCAACACCCAAAGAAGCGGTGCAAGGCTGAATCTGACTTCCCTAGATGGAATAAACGTCGAGTATGCCCTCAGATTCAAATTCAAAGCTACAAACAACGAAATAGAATATGAAGCTGTCATCGCTGAACTCAATCTGGCTCACTCAATGGAGGTAGAACATCTCGAAATCTACAGCGACTCCTAGCTCGTGGTAAATCAAATAGAAGTGACCTATGAGGCTAAGGGAGAAAGAATGATCCTGCACCTTAAAAAGGTGTAAGAATTGATCAAAAAAATCATACAATGTATAATCAAACATGTCCCTAAAGCTGAGAACTCCCAAGCAGACGCATTGGCAAGGCTTGCTACTATTTTTTAGGAAAACCAGGATAAATTAATCCCAGTCAAACACCTAGCTGAACCATCTGTAAGTCATGAAGATGAAGAAGTGCTCTCTGTATTGGCCCTGTCAAGCTGGATGGACCCAATTAGAAAGAATCTTCAGAATGGAACCTTGCCAAAAGATCCCAAAGAGGCCGCAAAGCTAAGAGCCAGATCATCCAAATTCACGATTTTTTAAGGGGGACCTGCACAAGTGAGGCTTTTTAGCACCTCTCCTTAAATGCATAGGAAATGAGGATGCTAATTACATACTCAAGGATATCGGAGCTCGAGCTTTGGTAGAAAAGGTACTAAGGCAAGGGTACTCTGGCCCACTATACTCAAGGACGCAACATATGTAGTCAAAAGGTGTAAGGTCTATTAGGTATATGTAAACGTCCTCCATTGTCCACTAGAGCTCCTAACCTCGACGGTAAATCCCTAGCCTTTTCAACAGTGGGGTCTGGATATACTTGTACCCCTTTTCACTAGTACTGGACAGTACAAGTTCACTATTATTAGGGTGAATTATTTCACCAAATAGGCAAATATGGAGCCCTTAGCAACAATCACATAACAAAAGGTTCAAAACTTCACTTGCAAATCTAGAGTCTACAGGTTTGGAATACCCATGACAACCATTTTCGACAATGGGAAGCAATTTGACAATCTCAAGTTCAAAAAATTTTGTGCCGAGTTAGGAATAAAGAATTATTTCTCATCTCCAGCTCATCCTCAATCCAACTGACAAGCAAAGGTAACCATTCGAATCGTAAAAGTGGCTCTGAAGACCAAGTTAGAAGTTCTAAAAAGGAAATGGGTAAAACACATCCCATAAGTGTTGTGCCCCTACAAAACCACTGTCAGATCAGCAACTCAGGAAATACCATTCACTTTAGCATTTGGAACCGAAGCAGTGGCACCTGTGGAGGTCGGCATTCCATCCCCTAGGGTTGAGTTCTCAGAGCCTAAGCATAATAACGAGTCACTTATGCTAAATCTCGACCTCTTGGATGAAAAGAGAGACAAAACTTTGCACTGCATCGTGAATTACCAAAGGAAAACAACAAGATACTACAACAGGAGGGTCAAACACAAGAGTTTTAAAGTCGAAGATCTAGTACTTAGAAAACTCTTTCCTATGAAAAAGACCCCACTCATGAAAAGTTAGGTCCCAACTAGGAATGTCCTTACATCATCTCTAGGATAATCAGACCCAGGAACTACGAGTTGCAAACGGAGGAGGGAAAATCTTGACTCACACCTGGAACGCTGAACATTTGAAGAATTTTTTTTAGTAAATTCTTATAAGAACGCCTCCATCAATAAAGTGGGAAGTTACAGCTCAGTCAACATTTTACTACCAGCATAAATAAATGATGAGCTCCACATCTCATGAATTAAAGATGAGCTCTTCAGCTCATAAATCAAAGATGAGCTCTTAAGCTCATAAATAAGTGATGATCTCCTCAGCTCATGAATTAAAGATGAATTCTTCAACTCATAAAATTAACGATGAGCTTTTCAACTTATAAAACAATCAATGAGCTCTTCAGCTCAATAAACTAACGATGAGCTCTTCAACTCATAAAAAAATTGATAACCTCTTTAGCTCATAAACTAACGATGAGCTCTTTAGCTCATAAACCAACAATGATCTCTTCAGCTCATAAACCCACGATAAGCTCATCAGCTCACAAACTCGCAAACATGACAATCAAACATAGTAGAATTGCCAAAAAAAAAAAGATTTTTATTCATCAACGCAGAGGAATACAAGAAAAAGGAAAAAGAAAAGTTCTTAAGCTCCTCCATGCCTCCTCTTCATCTCAGATATCTCCTCTTACAAACGAGCATTCACAACTTGCAAACGAGCGTTCTCTTCCTTCAGCTCATCACGTTCCTTCACCACTTTTGTGATTAGCTCTAAAAGCTTCAGCTCAGTAGTAGAAAATAAAATACCATCAAACGGAGAACCAGACGACTGAGAGGAGGAACCATTCCTCCTGTATTTCCTTGAAGTTATGGCAACGTCCTCGTTCTTATCTGATTCAGCAGAAGTTCTAGAGAAGCGACAGAAACACTAAACCAAGAAATGTTCTGGGGGTAACCAGCGAAGAGAAAGGAACATACTCAACATGAGCCACCTGGCTAACCCTCATGTAACATCCCGTATTTTCTTTTTAAATATTTGTATAGATATATATATAGATAGTAAAATATGATTGAGAATGTGTGGAAATGTATAATAAGGTAAGGATAAACCATATAGATTTTTAATACTAGGATAGAGACTAGAGACGCATATTGATTGGAAAGTTTGAGTTTTAAAGACGTTGAAACATGAAAATGGGGATTAGATGAATTTCTAAATACTTTTAGGTCAAGATAATGCTTCCATTGAATCCGGAAGGTCGAAAAACCTTGGGAAAGGTAATAGGAAGTGCATTGGAAACTTGAAAGACGGAGGAAGACTCTGTCTGCTGAGTAGTACCGGTACCGGGTACCGGTACCGAGTACCGGTACCCCGATTCCAGAAAGTTTTTGGTACCGGTACTGGGTACCGGTACACCCGATATAAAAATCTGAATGTTTTAAGTCGCGACCTTGGTCCAATCTTAGCCTTATAAATACCCAAGGTCGTCCATTTTGGCCCTATTTCGGCCACTCCAACATTAGAAACCCTAAGATAGAAAGAAAGGAAGAGAAAAGAGGAAGGAAGGAAGAGAAAAACAAGAGATTAAGGGTATATTCAAGAATCCAAGCCCTAGTTCTTCAAGATTTAAGGTAGGGGTTTTCTTCCATTTTCATCCATTGATGTTAGGGTTATTATATATGTACATTTTGACTCTAAATAGTATGTATTTGTTATGGGTTCATTGTTTCTAAGTCTTGGTACAAATATTCACATGATTTGAACAAAATAATGGTTGAAAATTTATCAAACCCTAATTGTTGGGGAAAATATGGATTTCTCTCTATATTTTCACTTCCTCTTGATTTCTAAAATGCTAGAGCTTTGTGTTGGGTATTAAAATGGTAGTATGGATGATCTCATGCATATTTACTTTAAACTTGTCTTTTGTAATATGAATTGTGAAATGAGTATGTATTTCTTAAATTGTTCTATTATGTACCTTGCTTGTGAAAATTGGGAAAAATCATGGAATTTGCTTGTATATGAGGTGGAGTATATTGTTGGTAGGCCACTCTTGGGTATGATGTTGTGAGGGACTTGAATTACCTTCGAAAACTGCCGTAGAGCGTTAGAGGTTAGTCTATCCCAATGGGGGATGAGATGGTTGCCTAATGCTCGTAGTGGATCATTGTGGTGACAATGATCACTATTGTTCACGGATACCGGGGAAAAGGGTTAGTATACTAGACACCTTGGAAGGATTTCGTCAATGCCGTATGAGACGGTACACGCCCTTCCTAAAATTGGCCTGTGATTGTGATGATATATGGGTGAACGAGGTAGATTCGTTGGGTAGATTCATGAGAAACGACAGCCTACTTGAGTGGTACCAAATAGAAAGTATTGTTCATTGTACCAAATATTATTTCCCCAAGAGTATCGGGTAGT
>JAHQCQ010007572.1:0-17270 GCA_023539305.1 Ilex asprella | reverse complement strand
CCATCATCAATCACATGTTCTTTATCAACCCCATCTCTTTCACTTTTTTCACTCGACTCACCCTTGTCGACCACACTTTCCTTGGCCTCACTTTCTTTGGCCTCCCCCTCAATTTCTTTTTCTTTTAGTAAAGTGGCCTTTGGTGTCAACTTTGGCACCACCATATTTTCAATTTGTTTACCACTCCTAAATGTAGTGACAGCTTTGAGTTGCTCACAACTCTCATGGGAAGTCTCGGCCAACTCAACCACATGTTGGCCTTTAGGGTTCTCTTGAGGTTGAGCGGGGAACTTCCACCTCTCTTGTTGAGACAACCCAATGTGATTGGTGATCTTTGTGAGTTGGGTTGCCATTTCTTTGAGAGTTGCGGCTGTTTGATTATTGATGGTGGTTTGACTTTGGATGAAGTTGTAAACCACATCCTCCAAGTTCCTCTTATGAGGAGGTTGGTAGGAGGGATGATTAGCTGGTGCTTGTTGGAAAAACATTGGGGAGGAGGGTTGGGCCGGTGGTACTGGGAGGTAGAAGCTTGCCCTTGACCTTGGGATTGAAATTGGGCTTGCCTAGGAGGTGCGGGTGATGTGTATGCATCTGAGCCATAAGGGATGAGGTTCTCATTTCTCCAACTAAAATTAGGATGGTCACGCCACCCTGCATTATAAGTATTGGAATTGGAAGGAAATGATTGCCTAGGTTGGTTAAAGACATTGACTTGTTCGTGATAAGCTTCCTTAAGTGTCGGGATGCTTGGGCACTCCGATGTGGAGTGATCAACACCACCACAAATAGAACAAGCCTCCTCGGCTCTTGACACATGAGACACCCCTCGTCTCCTATCCACCTCATGGGTATCTACCTTCTTAGATAATTTGGCAATTTGTGAAAGTAGCTCCTCCCGATCTTTCAAGTCATATATTTCCCCTCTTTGTGATTGACTACTACCCGGCAATGTCCTAGGTACATCGTTTGGGTCCCTAATGTCCTAAGATTATTCATTTTCGGCCAAGGTAGCAAAGTAGTCAAGGGCCTCATCGGGATCTTTGTTCAAGAATTCACCATTACACATCATGTCGATGAATTGCCTATAGCTTGGTGTAATTCCTTCGTAGAAAAAACTCACCAATTGCCATGATTTAAACCCATGATGTGGAATGGATTGGAGCAAATCCTTGTAACGATCCCAACACTGGTAGAATTGCTCATTGGGGTTTTCATAAAAATTTTGGATTTCCTTCTTCAAAGTAGTGGTTCTATGAACCAGAAATTTTTTTTTCAAGAAGGCTGAAACTATTTGGTCCCAAGATAGCATGGTCCGGGACGGCATGGAATCAAGCCAATCCTTTTCCTTATCACCCAATGAGAAAGGAAATAATTTCATCCTAGCTATTTCCTCCATGTTGTAATTCGAGATAAAGGTTGCAACCAACTCCTCAAAAGTCCTTATGTGATTATATGGGTTCTCATTCACAATCCCACAAAATTTGGTGATTAGTTGTAACATCCATGGTTTCACTACAAAGAGGTGAACTTGGACGGGAAGGAGTACGCATGATGGTGTGGTGCTACGGGTTGGTTGAAGAAACTCCCGCATTGTCCTAGCCGGAGGATCAAGTAGGATGTTCCCTTCATTCCTAGGTGGGGGAATATGAACACGTGGGTTGGGCATCCTTGGTGGTTGCAATCCCCCACCCCCCTTGCATGTTTGGATTGACATTCGCATGATCAAATTAGTCGGGAGGGGGATATTGCATTCTTGGGTTAGGCATCCTAGGTTCGGGCAACCCCACACACCTTTGGTCATTTTGGTTTGCACCATCATAGTCAAAATTTTCACCCCCTTGGATGTTTTGGTTCACACCCACACACTCGGGTGGATTTTGGTCGACGTTTATGTTGGGAGCTAGTGTTTGTCTAACTAGTCGGTGATGGGTATCCCTCTCCCACATGCAACAAAATATACACAAATTGAAATTATAAAAAAACAAAAGTATGTACACGAGACAACGTACCTCAGCCCGTGATGAAGATCACGGAACTTACCTCCGTTGTTCGGAAATCACTTCCTTGAATTGGCACTTCACTTCCTCGGCAACGGCGCTAAAAATGATTGATTGGTAATACCTAACCTCACTAACCCCTAATTACTATCCCTCAAACGATGCAATGTATGGACGGGGAAGAAGGATTTCTTCCCCTAGGGATAGTGTCAAAAGAAAGGGCAATGAGGAAAGGGAAATGGGAAGATGTAAATGTGGGATGTGTGTGCACAAAAATGCTCCCCAATAAGGAGACTTTCGTGTGTTGTGAGTTACTTGGAAGAGTATTCCAAGGTCGTATCCACAGGGAAGGAAGTGGATCAAGATTGAAGTGATTTGGTGAAAACGGAAATGTAAAATCTTTTATCTTTTGAGTTGGTTTGTGAAGTGTGTGCTAATGAGAAAACAAGAGTTGGCATTTCCAAGAGGTCATTCTACTAGGTATACAAACTCAACTCAAACACATCCTCCGATCAAGCATAAATGAACGAATGATTTCCGAAAAGCCGAGGATGAGGTCGGTGAGTAACTAAGCATAAACCGTGACTATGCCTACGGTTTATCAAAGATTCACCTAATCATCCGCCTACAACCCGGTTAAATCGAACCATTGGTCTTTGAAGGGAGGAATAGAAATGAGTTGAAGTCATATGCCTAAGTAGAGGTTCCCCTTGGTCATGCCAACTAATAAATTAGCTAGTCATATTTGAAATCTAAACAATGACGAAATGAAGGTGCATTGCAATGAAATGGAATTTTAGAATAACAAAATACAATAACTTACAAGCTAGGAATAGAAGAGATGATAAACTAATTCTTATCTATGGAAAATGAAGAACTTAAAGCATTAATGGAAAAACATTAAATGAGCATTCAACTGACCAAACATGAAGGGAAAACAACAGTAATGGCATTCAATGAACTACTAAGATCCTTACTCAAGATTACAAGACAAATGCAGTAGAAGAAATGTTAAAATCTAAACTTTCTCTCTCTAGAATACACTATTCATCATCTCTACGCTTGGAGCTTCTCTCTCTATATTCCATACAATACTATCTATATCTCTAAAGTGATACAAAATGATACATATAATCTAGCCCATCTTCTCAACAAAAAACGTGCCCCAAGAGACAAGGGCTAGCCTGGAGATGTGATCTCCATCAATAGGTAGCAGGTGATGGCTTGGACAGGGCATGCCAGGGCACTCCTCAAGACCCAGCAGCTACATCCTCTCACTCCTCTCATTAATGCACTCTTGCAATCAATGTCCAAAAGAGGTGTGAACACAATGAATAATATTGTGGGCTTGCAGGAAGCAGGTGGGAGAAGACATGGTGGGGTCCACAAAAATCGGCTGAGGCGTGAACCAGAATTGGGCAAAAAATCCTTCGGGCGTACCAGTATGCATACCGATACGCAGCACTCCAGTAGCCTCATTGTACCGGTACGCATACCAGTACGCTAGGCTTATTTTCCTGATTTCTTGTTGTCTTCTCCCCTTTGGTTTCCTTTGGTTCTTCTTTCACCATAACTCCTCATGACTCATTTGAAAGGCTTTAAGAGGGTATATTGTACATCTTAACCTGCACACATCAAAAGCTATAGTTGAGAAATCATGAACACAACTCCCAATCTTTAATTATAAAAAAAACACTTCAATAACATGGATTTGCATAAAAAAAAACATACAAAATATTGTGTTAATCAACTGCCAACAGAATGTATAGGTAGCCAAACTACACGGGGAAGGACCCATGAAGTCGATGCCCCAACAATCAAATATCTCCATAACAAGTACAGGGGAGAAGGGCATTATGTTCCTATGGGTCACACTACCCAATCTCTAGTACCTATCACATTCTTTACAAAAAGAGATACAATCTTTTATCAAAGAGGGGCAATAAAAACCTAACTGTAGAATTTTGTTGAAGTCTTCTTTGAAGAGAAATGACCACTGCACGATTCTGAATGGCAAAATACAAGGACTTTCCATTGTTCATTTTCTGTTATGCATCTCCGCATGACTTGGTTAGGGCAGTACTTTAATAGATACGGGTTATCGAAGTAAAAGTACTTCACATCTACCATAAACCTTCGTCTATCCTCCGAGCTCCAGTGCAATGGTATTTGTCCTGCAGCAAGATAATTACATATTTCAACATACCAGGGACAAACGGAATGAATAGAAAGTAAATACTCGTCAGGAAAAAAGTTAGGGATAGGAATATGCTCATCAAAATCTTGCACCACAAGTCAGAACAAATAATCTGCTACCACGTTCTCCACTCCCTTTTTGTCTTTGATTGTCAAGTTGAAATCTTGGAATAGAAGGATCCACCTATTGAGTCTTGGTTTGGCATCCTGCTTAGACAATATATACTTCAAAGCAGAGTGAGTCCCACTTAGGTAGTCGCATGATCGGACGTGAAATGAGCGTGTTCTTTAATTTTTTAAAGGACGCCTTATAATCATCTGACCAAACAAATGGGACATCTTTTGCAAAAAAATTGGTCAAAGGTATGGTCAATGCACTTCAGTCCTTAATAAAATGATGATAAAATTCGGCATGACCAAGAAACGACCTGATATCCTTGATGACCTTTGGCGTAGAGAGGTTGGAAATGGCCTGAACCTTTGATTTTCCATCCTTGATCCCTTTCACCGAGATGATATGCTTGAGAACTATCCCTTGCGTGACCATAAAGTGACACTTTTCCCAATTGAGCAGCAAGTTTTTCTCCTAGCATATTTCCAGAACTCTCTCCAAGTTCTCCAAACATCCATCGACTGAATCCCCAAACACTGAGAAGTCATCCATAGACACTTCCATGACCTTCTCCACCATATCACTAAAAATCTCCATCATGCAGCATTGAAATGTCCCTGGGACATTACACAACCCAAATGGCATGCGTCGATAAGCAAAAGAACCGTAAGGGCAAGTGAAAGTGGTCTTTTCTTGATTCTCCAATGCGATCTCAATCTAGTTATACCCGGAGTAGCCATCCAAGAATCAGTAATATAGATGTCAAGCTATTCTTTCCAACACTTGACCGAGGAATGGCAATGGGAAGTGGTCTTTTCTCGTGCACAATTTGAGTTTTTGGTAATCAATACACACTCTTCATCCAGTGATCACCCTTGTTAGAATAAGCTAGTTCTCCTCATTTGAAACAATTGTGACTCCTGATTTCTTGGGTACTACTTGCATGGGGCTAAACCACTTACTATCGACAATCAAAAAAATGATGTCATCGTCAAGTAGTTGTAGCACCTCATCCCTCACTATGTCTTGCATAATTGGGTTCAATTTTCTTTGTGATTGTCGGGATGGCTTGGAGTCCTTCTCAAGGTAGATGTGGTGTGTACAAATGAGGGGACTTATCCCATTGATGTTTGCAATTGTCCAACTAATCGCTCTCTTGTGTCTTCTCAACACTTTCAAAAGATCCCTTTCTTGCTTTGCCTCCAAAGTTGAGCTAATCACCACTAGAAAGGTTTTGTCATCCCTAAGGTAGGATTTTGCATCGTCGATGGGAAGATCTTCTTTTCTTGATGCGGAAGTTTTTCAAATATAGGGGTCCATTTTTCACCCCTTTCAAGCTCTCCAGCTCCTTTTGATCATCAACCTCTTCCTCCCCTTCTTTTAAAATGTCCAACAGCTCCATGTGCTCCTCCACCAAGATATCAATCCTATTGACTTCGTGCACTTCCTTATCATCCCCCGATTGTTTAGTCAAGTTAAAAGCATTGAGATCCATAGTCATGTTCCCAAATGCAAGCTTCATAAGATCATTCCTGCAATTGATCACAGTATTAGATGTGACAAGAAAAGGTCTACCAAGTATAACAAGAATTTGGGAGCTAAGATTTACAACTGGGTGAGTGTCAAGCACAACAAAATCAACAGGAAAGTAAAATTTATCAACTTAGACTAAAACATCCTCAACTACTCCCCTCGGTGTTCTGATGCTATGATCCGCCAATTAAGGAGTGATTGGAGTTGGCTTCAACTCTTCAAGTTGGAGATGTTGATACACCGAGTACGGTAGGAGGTTGACACTTGCCCCAAATCAAAAAAAACTTTCTCCACCCGGTAATTCACTATTGATATGGAAATGCTAGGGCATCCGGGAACCTTGAACTTTGGTGGGGTGTTAGTCCTCAAGATTAAGCCCACTTGCTTGGTGAGGAATGGCTTCTTGTGCACATTTAACCTTCTCTTCATGGTACATAAATCTTTCAACATTTTGGCACATAAAGCGATTTGTTTTATGGGATCGAGGAGTGGAATGTTAATTTTTACCTACTTGAACATCTCAATTATATCAGAATAGTTAGCCACCTTCATAGGTGGCTTCAAACGATTGGGCAAGGGGCAGGAATGTGGGGTGCATACACACTTTTATCAATATTTTTTCTTTTTCACTCACCTCATCCACTAGAATTCATCCTTAGTCTTTTTCTCTAATGGCAATGTGGCATTAGGAGAGACTTTTGGCACAATTTTCTTGTCAATTTGTTTGCCACTTCGAAGGGCAGCGATCGCTTTTAGTTGCTCACAACTCTCACTAGTGGGTTCAAACGACTCAATGACATGTTAGCCTCTATGTTTTTCTTGGGGTTGAATGTGAAATTTTCCTTTCTCTTGTTGTGATGTCCCCATGGAATTGGTCAACTTTGTGAGTTAAGTACAACTGTCATTAAAAACTACGACATTTTAATTGTTGATGGTAGTTTGGCTTTTGATGAAATTATAAACTACTTCCAATAAATTCCTCTTATGCGGAGGTTGTTGGGTGGGAGGATTGGATGGTCCTTGTTGACCATAACCTTGTGGAGGTGGACTTTGGAAAAGAATTTGTGGCAATGGGTTTGGTGAATACCCTTGCGAATTGGACCAGGGGTATTGAAAGCTAGACGCTTGTCCTTAACCTTGGTATTGACTTTGCTTTGCAGGCATGGTAGGTGAATATTCATTAGACCCGTGAGGAGTGGGATTCTCATTTTTTCAACTAAATTTTGGGTGATTGGTCCAACCCAGATTATAAGTGTTAAGAGTGTGGGGAGAATGATTATCTCGTTTGGTTAAAAGCATTGACTTGCTCATGGTTCACTTCCTTAAGTGTCGGAATGTTAGTACACTCCGATATGGAATGCTCCACACTCTCACAAATTGAGCAAGACTCCTCATCCTTTGAAATATTGGACACCTCGTGTCTTCTATTTACCTCTATGATTTTCACCTTCCGTGACAACTTGGTGATTTTAGAAAGCAAATCTGTTAGGTCCCTCAAATCATACGTCCCTCCCCCATGTGATTGATTACTACCCTGATGAGAAGACTTCAATACATTAGTGGGATCCGTGATATTCCAAAATTATGCATTTTGTGCCAATGTAATAAAATAGTCTAGGGTCTCATCAGGGTCCTTGTTTAAGAACTCTCTGCGCACATCATGTAAATGAATTGTCTATGGCCTGGTGTGATCCCTTCATAGAAAAAACTCACCAACTACCACGATTCAAAACCATGATATGGAATGGATTTTAGCAGTTCTTTGTAGTGATCCCAACAATGATAAAAGTGTTTTTTAATAGCAGTGGTTTTAGGCACTGGAAAAAATTTGTTCAAAAATTCGAAGAGCATTTGTGCCCAAGAGGTTATGGATCGAGGCCTCAAGTAATTCAACCATGATTTGTATTTGTCTTTAAGGGAAAGGGGAAACAATTTCAAATGCGCTATGTCTTCCAAAGCATGATTAGTATTGAAGGTTGCAACTATATCCACGAATTCCTTAATGTTTAAATAAGGATTCTCCCTTTTAATTCCATAGAATGTAGGAAGTAGTTGCAACATTCCCAGCTTAACTAGGAAGGCATGGACATGGACCGATAAGAGAATGCATGAAAGAGTGGTGCTATGAATCGGTTGAAGGTAATCCCTCATTAACCTCGTTGGAGAATCAATTTGGATGTTATTCCCTTCATTCCTAGGAGGCAAGTACACTCTAGGGTTTGGAATTCTAGGGTCTTGCCCTCCACCTCCCCTTAGTATATTAACATCGGCACCTAACTATTCAAAGTTGTCACTGGTATCCTCAGGTGGGTCTTGATCAATATTCATGTTGGGGCCTAAGGGTTGTCTAATCAATCAATTTTGGTCGTCCTATCTCCACATACAAAATAATATCTACAAATGAAAAAATAAGTACACAAAAGTATATACAAGGAGTGATGTACCTCAGCCCATGATGAGAATTCATGGGTTTATCTCCGTCATCTAAAAATCACCTTCTCAATTTAACATTTTGTCTTCCCTGACAACGACGCCAAAAATACTTAAATTTTTTGTTCCATCAATCCTAATCTTCGAACATGAACCCTTAATGTGTATATGTCTTGTGTGTGTGGGTGAGTGTCACACTCACTCAAGTTTGATGTAAGAAATGGGAAAACAGGTGTGTGAATGAAATATGTGTGTGTGTGTGTGAATAAAAGTACTCTTCAAGCATAGAGAGACTTTTGAATGTCGTATTTTATTATTTAAAATTTATATTCCACGTTCGTCTCCTCAGGGAAGGAAGGTGAATTATTTTGAAGATGATTTTAGTGAAAAATAAAAAGTGTAAAAATCTTTAATGTTTGAGTTTTGGTGAATTAAGTTCTTGATGAAAATGGAATGGAACAAATGTTGGCTAATCCAAATGGGTCATTCCAATGGAAATGCCAAATCAACTCAAGATCTTCCTCCAATGGTGCCTAGATGTTTGATTGATTCGTAGAAAGCAAGAGACTAAAATGGAGGTGAGGATTCAAGCATATACTGTGACAAGTCTACGATGTATCAAGAACTCACAACCACATGCACACTCAATCTAGTCAAACCAAATCATCGTACACTATGAGGAGGAATGAAAAAGAGTTGATTTAGCATACCCACGAGTAATTCTCCCTTGTGCTAGCCAACTTAAAGCTTATCTACTCATACTTAGTGCAGAACATAAATGAAGTAAAGAGACATTGTAAAGAAATGAAAATTGGAACTTAATTTAATGCAAGAAAAGTTAACTAAGAAGAAATGCATTGAATACCCATTTTAAAAGCTTGAAAGGTAGACAACTTACTACAACAATAGTAGAATCTAAATGGTGTATTTAAACTTGCAATGTACTTAAAATAAATGACAATAAATGAAGCTTACAAGATTCTTGAAAACGATTGCAAGTTAAATGGATGGAAGAAATGTAAAAATCTAAACTTTCTCTCTCTAAACTATGTCTTTTTCCTTAGAACTTCTCTCTTTATGATCTATACAATGGTGAATAATGTCCAAGAATTACTTTCATTTTCATCCATGAAGCTTCCTCTAGGTGTGTGACATGTCTCCCATCCATAGTAGGCTGATTGGATGGCATTGGGTTGGCTAGGACATGCCTAGCCTGCACTTTCCTAGCTTGCCTCTTCTCTCTCCTCCTCATTATTGTCATGACCTCCAAAGTCCAACTTGAAGTGAGGGGAGGCTTGTATGTGTGTAATAGATGTCAAGGGACAAGTGGGAGAAGTGTAGGTGGGCCCCCAAATAGCAGAGCTTGAGGTGCAGGTTGTCTAGGCATTCTAGAAAAGCCTTCTGGAAGGTCAATGCAAACCTTTCAAAAGATTTGTGCAGGAATAGTTGAAACAATATTCTAGTGAGCAAAACCTTCTGGAAGGTCGATGCAAACCTTTCGGAAGGGTCATTTTAGTATATAAAACCTTTCAGAAAGTTTTGGTAGTAAATAGGCAGACCAAGTGTAAACCTTCCAGAAGGTTTATAGTCAAACCTTGCCGAAGGTTTTCATCCAAATTGCATTTTTCTTAGTTTCTTCACCTTCTAATCCTTTCTTCAAGCTATCCCTTCATCTTCATTGACTTCTAACAATATGATTGGAGCCCAACTCAAGCCATTTACATCTTGCCACCTACATTTACACAAAACTCCATTAAAGAGAAGATTAAACGTATTTCTCCCCAAAATCACAGCAAAAGCAAGTATAAAAGGGCATAACAACGTACAATATATGCAATATTTTATGCTAATCAGGCTGCTAAGGAGCATTTAAGACCGAAAAGGTAGGTACGAAAGGCTATCGAGGAACAGTTGAGACTAGCCCATGAGAGAGTTGCACCTCTTAAGATCGAGCTTTTAGCATCCTGCAAGAAGGCCATCCAGCTAGAGGTTGCCTGCGTGAGAGTAGAGGTAAAGCTTCGATCATCTCGCAGGAGGGCCACCAGAGCAGAGGTCGAGCAATGGATAGCTCAAGAGAGGGTTGTCGTGGTAGAAACTGACCTTCGAGCAGCTCTTGAGAGAGCTGCTAGGGAAGAGGCTCACTTTATTAAGATGGAGAACAGGAGGGAGGCTGCTAAGAGGGGCGTAGCAGTCGCCTTTATTGATGGTTATGAGGAACTTAAGGGGAAGGTCTCAGCAACTTTTCTTGCCTTTGACTTTTTTGGCTTCGTCCTTTATAAGGCATTAGGGACTGATGATGAATAGGAGAGTTTTGATGGGAGTGGATTGTGGAACAGTGAGTGATGTCTAGAGTATAACACTTTTATCTTTTTGTTTTTGTTGCTAGGTCATGTTTTAATTTTGTAAGTGGCTTATGAACTTTTATGGAATGAGAGACAACTTTTGAAAAAGACAATTTTGTTAAATTTTAGTTCACAATTTGAAGTAGATAGCAACGAAAATTAACTAAAACAATAAGAGATAGTTTAAATGATGACTACTAACTTGTGCACCCACTAACTCGTCCCCACCTATTGGTAATACTTCTACAAGTGGTCCGCGTTCCATGGATAGGCCAGAGCTTTTCCCTCAGAGTTCTAAATGTTATGGATGCCTAGTCTTACAACTTCTATGACCATGTACGGTCCTTCCTAATTAGGGCCTAACTTTCCTTCCTGAGAGTCCTTGGTAGATAGGATGACCTTTTTGAGAACTAGGTCCCTAGGTGAAAATGAACGAGGCTTCACCCTCAAGTTGTAATACTTGATCACGCGACACTTGTACTCTACATTCCTAAGCATAGTTATCTCCCTCTCTTCATATACCAAGTCGAGGTTAATGCGGAGGCCTTTTTCATTGTGGTAGGGTCATGGTGTTAGAACCTAAGGGGGTGTACCCCAA
Source organism: Ilex asprella (assembly GCA_023539305.1). Lineage (NCBI taxonomy): Eukaryota > Viridiplantae > Streptophyta > Magnoliopsida > Aquifoliales > Aquifoliaceae > Ilex > Ilex asprella. The sequence goes on along the minus strand of JAHQCQ010007572.1, from coordinate 6,062 downwards.
TTTCAACTGGTATGACTACCCATGTCCCGTAGGATAAGGGAAAAGGGGTCTTACTCGTGGGGCTTCTTGGAGTTGTCTAGTAAGCCTATAGTACTCCGGGGAGCTCATCCACCCATCACCTCTTAGTACTCTCCAATCTAGTCTTTAAATTGCGGAAGATGGTTTTGATAGTGACCTCTGCCTACCCATTCACCTGTGGATAGGCTGGGCTAAAGTGAGGTTGTTTGATTTGTAGGTCTGCACAGAAGTTGTTCAAGAGTTTGTTGTCAAACTGCTTGGCGTTATCACTTATAATTGCATGAGATATTCCGAGGCAGCAGACTATGTTATTCTAGATGAAGTCCTTCACCTTCTGGTCTATTATCCTGGCAAAGGCCTTGGCTTTTACCCACTTTGTGAAGTAGTCAATGGCTACTACAACAAATTTACATTGACCCCGACTCATGGGTAAGGGTGAGCTCTTCTGGTGGCTGACCGGGCACTATTGCAATGTGTTGGCATTTGTCACATTTCCTCACAAACTCACAGGCATCTCTAATCATGCTAGGTCAGTAATAGTCTTGTCTTACTGCCTTGTGAACTAACGCCCGCCCTCTTGAGTGGTTGTCACATATCCCTTTATGGATTTCTCTCATGGCATAATCAGCTTCCTCGGGGGAGAGGCAGCCAAGTAGGGAAAGTGAGTAGCTTTTCTTGCAGAGTGTGTCACATAGGATTACGTACCTAGATCTCTCTTTTCTTAACTCTTTGGCTTCCACGGGATTCTCTAGGAGAGCGTCTTCCTCTAGGTAGGCTTGAATAGGTGTCTTCCAATTGGCTTCATAGGATACACAGTTGACATCATCCTCCTCTGCCTGAGCTTGCTTGGCTCAAACTGGTGGCCTATTAATGCTGGGCTCATGAGTATGTTTGCAGATGTGAACTTGGTGAGAGAATCTACCATGGCATTCTCCTCCCTAGACAATGGATTTGAAGGTGGTTAAAATTTTTCAACAAAGCTTGGACCACTGACAAGTACTCTTGCTTTTTTTCCTCCTTCACTTCAAAGTCTCCCTTCACCTGATTGACTATAAGTTGGGAATTGCAAGCCGTTAGGCAAAGGGTTTCTATCTCGATCACAAGCTTCAAACCTTATGTGAGGGCCTTATACTTTGCTTGGTTGTTTGATACTATGAAATGTAGAGAGACAGCGTACTTTAGTGGAGTGATCAACACTAACCCTGCTCCCTACCTTATGGGGGTTGATCAACACTAACCCTACTCCCCCGCCCTAGCTAGTAGAGGATCTATGAACATACAATCTCCAACATGGTGCAGTGCCAGTAGGGGAGGCATGTGTTAGGTGCAACAATGCACTCAGGCAGGACTAAAATAGGTTGAGGTATGGGTAGCGAGGGCATTGAGGTCTTCAGAGGAATAGATATAAGGGAGTTGGGCACCTTCAGCCTTGGAGAATGGTCTCTAAGAGCCTGAGGGGCTGTCTCCAATGTTAAACTTTCTAAAGATAATGTCTGGGTTTGCATCATGGTGACTGGAGGCGCTATGTACTAGGCAGGTGAGCGCATGGACACATGATACTTCTTCATGAAAATCTTGTGACGGTGTAGACTCGGCCATAAAGTCCGCAATTGTTTTGCGCTTATATGGCTACCCTCGGATGGTACTACACGTCGAACTCACTCAACTTGACGGCCCATTTAAGTAGTCGACCAGACACTTCAGGCTTTCCCAGAATTCTCTTAAGTGTTTGATTTGTAATAACCAGGATGTTATGGCTTTGAAAGTAGTGGCGTAGGCGCTTAACGGCGGTGACAAGTGCAAGAGCCAACTTTTCTAGCTTGGAGTGTCTCACCTCTACTCCTCGGTTTGCCCTAATTATATAGTATATTGTCTTGAGCACTCCTCCATCCTCCCTAAAAAGGATGGAGCTCACGGTAGAGGCTGAAGAAGGGAGCTAGACATATAGGGTCTCTCTTGGTATGGCATGGGAGAGAAGGGGGCTATAACGAGGTAGGTCTTTAAATTTTAGAAGGCCTTTTGTGTCTGGTCCCCACTGGAAAACTTTGCAACGGATTTTAAAAAAAGGCAAATATTGATTTTGAGACAAACCATTTGAGGCTTCTATCCTCCAATTAAAATGCAAGACCTCCTTCATAAAAGTTAGGACTTTATCTCTAGGATAACTCTAATCTTGTTTAGGTTTTCTTCAATGCCCTTTTTATTGAACATGAAGCCTAAGAATTTCCCTGAACTAACGCAGAAGATGCACTTCTCAGAGTTCAGGTTCATCTTGTAAGCTCTTAGGATGTCAAAGGTCTCCTGGAGATGTGCCATGTGGTCTGTCGTGGCCATGTTCTTCACCAACATGTCATCCACACAGACTTCCATGGTCTTTTCGATCTGAGTCTCAAACATTTTTTCACAAGGCGCTTGTATGTGGCTCTGATGTTCTTGAGTCTGAAAAACATCACCCTATTGCAGTAGGTGGCCTTTGAGGTGATGAAATAGGTTTTCTCCTAGTCTAGAGGGGACATGTTAATTTGTATTGTACCCAGAGTAAGCATCCATAAAACTCAGGAGCTCATGTCCCATTGTGGCATCAATAAGGATGTCGATGCATGGTACGGGAAAGTTGTCTTTGAGATAGACTTTGTTAAGTTTCGTGAAGTTCATGCAGAGGCGCCACTTACCATTGACTTTTGTCACTATCACTATGTTTGATAGCCAATCTAGATAGGCTACCTCTCTTACTGACATGTTTGCCAGCAGCTTCTCCACTTATTTTTTCATGGCTTGGCCTCTCTCGATACTTATATTCATCAGCTTTTGGCTGAGAGGTTTGTACCTGGGATCCACATTGAGCCAATGGATGGCCACCTCGAGATTGATGCCCTCCAGGTCTTCCTGGGACCAAGCAAAAATATTCGTGTTTCACCTGAGAAAGTCTACCAAACGAGATGCTTGTTCTTGAGAAAGTGAGGAGCCAATATAAATTCTCCTCTCTGGAAGCCTCTCATCCAACCCAACTGGTTGATGCTCTTCTACTAGTTCCCCTTTGTCCAAGGTTCTATCATCTCGAGGGTCAAGTACTTTGACTTGGAGAGTCTCTTGTGGCCTTCTAGCCCTCATAGAGGTCACATAGAAATCTCGAGGGAAGACCTGGTCTCCTATGACTTCTCCAATCCTATTAGGGGTCGAGAAATAGAGGAGTAAGTAGTAGATGGATGACACTACCCTTAGGGTGTTGAGTGCAGGGCATCCAAGAATGATGTTGTATGCGGACTAACAGTCTAGTACAATGAAGTTGATCATGATGGTAAAGCTTATTGGTGCTATCTATACAATGACTGACAGGGTGATGGAACCCAAGGGATAAACCCTCTCCCTCGAGAATCTAACAAGGTGTGTCCTGACTGGTTGCAATCTCTCCCTCCCAAGGTGGAGGTTGTCAAAGGCTGGTGCGAACATAATATCAGATGAACTGTCATTGTTGACTAGAATTCTCTTAACTTGGTAGTTTCCTACCATCATGGTTAAGACTAAAGGATCATCATGAAATACTTGGATTCCCTTGAGGTCTCTGTCCGAGAAGGTGATGACTTATTCTTCCCCATGCCGAGGTGTTCTTATCAGGCGAGAGTCATGCAACTCTATCTGTTTGGCTTTCCTAGTGTGGAATTTCCTGGTGGAGTTGCAGTCACCCCCTCCTCCTAACCCTCCAAATATCATTTGAGTTTCTCTAAGGGGTTGCTATCGCTTTCTATTAGGCGGAGGGGTCTGTACTCTGCCAACTACATACTACCATAACTAACCACACCGAATAAGTTCCTCGATCTTCCTCTTTAGCTCGAAGCAGTCATCAGTGCTATGGCTATGGTCACAATAGAAGTGGCAGGATTTGTTGGGATTCCTACAATTTCAGGTAGTCGTCATCTTTCCTTGCCACCGTAATGTAGGATGATCATGTATCTAGAACAAGATGTGCGCTACTGAGGTATTGAGTGGCGTAAAGGCTTGTCGCTCCCTTTGAGGTGTTGGATCGAGGCGGTCCTTGACAGAGATTTTTTATGTCCTCTTTCTTTTTGTTCTCTACTTCTCGTTTATCCTCGTGGATATCCTTTCTTTTCTCACCTCCTTAAGAGGACTCACCTCAGCTGGCCTTAGTGGCATCCACGATATTCATGTACTTTTGTGCCCTTGATAGTAGCTTGAGCATGCTGGAGGGCAGCTTCTTCAGGACAAAGAACGTGAAACTAAAGGAACGTAGACTGAAATAAAGGCAGTCATGGTTACCTTATCATCTAGATCCTCGATCTAGAGAGCTTCCTCATTAAAATGAGTGCGGTAGCACCTAAGGCTTTCATTCTGGTCATGCTTGATGGTGAACAGGTGGGTAACCGACTTCTAATGACGGCGTCCCCCAATGAAGTTGGAGATGAAGGATTTTTTTAGCTCTCTGAAGGAGTGGATAAAAGAGGGTTTAAGCTTTCCAAACCATTATCGTGCATATTCCTTTAGGGTGGTAGGGAAGGCACTTCACATGATCTCATGAGGCATATTCTGGAGCTGCATGAAAGACTTGTACGTATCAAGATTGTCGAGCGAATCTTTAGTGCCATCAAAGATCTCAATGGCAAGCATCTTGAACTTTGAGGGTAAAGAGTATTTAATAACATCCGCCACAAGCAGAGTGTCAGTACGCCTTACCAGGTAATCCACCGTCTCTAGCACATGTGCTTTGATGGTGTTGGGGGCATCATAAGCTGGTTTTGCACCTCTGTAATCTTCTCGTCCCTTTGGTTAGAGACATCCTATGTTGAATCATTGTAGTAGCTTTCATAATCCCATATTGGTTCTCTTCCTCATCCTCTTGCCTAGGATGGTCAACAGCATGTTAAGCAGGTACATGAGAAGGGTGTATATGTGAGATGCTTACGCGCTGTGGGGGGCACTCGCTGGCACTGGGTGTGCCTTGGTGCCCAGATTGGGGAGGTTGTAGTACCTATCCTATTCAAGGGAGTGGTGTTCCTCCTACATGTTGAGGTATGATGCCTCTTGAGGCGAACATCAGTTGGAAAATTTGTTGGTTTTGACTCACCAGCAACTGCATAGTCTCCAACAATTGTTGGTCGACCACAGGATTTCGTCACAGTGAACGGTTCCTCTGGTGGAGGCAGAGGCAGGGCCTCCTCCTGACAAGTTGGGTTGTTGTCTTTGAGTTGATGGTTCATCAATCTGGTTGGAATTGTCATTGATTTGAAATAAAGTAGCAGGGTGGTAGAAAACTCAGTCGTTTCCACAGACAGCGTCAAACTGATGATGCATAAAAGTGAATTTATGCACAATCAACAGTCGAATGTATAATATATAGTAATCAATAAAGCAATTAATGAATGAGACAAAGATTGGGTCAATACAAGCAACACATAGATATATAGTGGTACGGTTAGGGTGATCTACTCCTTTTTTTAAGGTGACAACGGTGGCCAGAGAACTTAAATAACAAAGTAGATGATGGAGGAGAGAGTAAGGGTAAGCTCTATGTGAGGTTAGGTAGCTATAAGAGAGATAGCAATGTAAAGAGTGTGTAGAGAGATGCTCCTCTCATGGAGAGGGCTTACAATTTATAAGCATATAACCTTAATTGAAGTTGTGGCGTGATGGATAGGTCACTAGTCGTTCGAGGAGGATAAGTACAACTAGAATATGTACAATTAGAGATAGTCTTGATCTTCGAGAGTGGTTATCACGGTAATTATTTTTCACGTGCACTAATACTCTTGAATACTTTGAACTTTGGACTAGGTCGAACTCTATGAGCTGGGCTTAATTTGCCTTTTAGATGACTTGTGCTTATCTCATTAATAGGGCTTGACTCAATTGGATATGGACTCATCAGACACAAGGTTCTCTTGTAAGAGATCCAAAATTTTGAAGAAATAATTTTTTAAAATTTTTTAATTAATTAGTGTCATTGAATTAACAATCAATCTTAACATCAAACGAAATTTATTATCAAGTCAATGATTATAACTTTTTAGGTCCCTAAATTAACAATCTCA